>WURV02144476.1:0-18784 GCA_011762755.2 Epimenia babai
GAAAGCTCTTCGGAATTTTACGATTATCTAGAAACGGTCATAGTGCGACATCGCAGATTGAGACCTTACGATGGAAAGGATAATGATATCGGTGTCCTAAATCTTTTCCATCACTGCTCAGTGTTAGATCACGAGAGTAACATTCTCAGACCCGCGTAACTTCGCGACCCGACATTATTTCTACGCCAGTGTTTCTTTTCAGGCCTGCCACGGACGAGTATGTGTAGTGAAAGAAAGGTTAGTATTTAGAGAATAATGGTTATTTTATGTATTGATTGTGGCGTTTATACTAGGTACCGTTTAAATGTTATTGGGTAGCCTTAATTTAATCTGACATCATACTCTACTAATGAAGATGTATGTGATTTTTTTGTTATCGGATGATATTCGGGCCGATACGTCGGCGGGGAAGCGTGATAGACGTGAAACACGTGTGGTATGCTGGACACTGGTATTTCTCCTATACGATAGGAATTTTTAAAAAATAATTCGCAGAAGCAGGGCTATGTTCTCTGCATGTATGTATGTATTTATAGGGCGATTACCAAGGTATTGGTCCATCCTGGGCCATACAAAAAGCTAGCCTATTAATGTGGTTAACGACAATATGATTAACGTCACTTAACTTACGAGGAGTACGTAAAAACCCACGGAGTCTGGGCAGATAATTGAGTTTTGTCCATGCGCGCCACTGGCGCAAAACGTCCACGGGTTACATAATGTCGGCTAAGTCTATGAAAGTTAGTGGTAATATACAATGAGATGACGACATAGTGGGGATGTAAGCGACATAGAGAACATACACAGAGCATCTGAAGCACAACTACTTCAACCCCAAATAAGACCACACTGGAAGCATTACCCAGACCCCACGAGTTCTGTCCATGAATGTATGTATAGGAGTTGAAGGCGTTTCCAGCTAAAAAACTAAGCAGGTGATATACTGCTGCGAAAGAATTGAACCAGGCACCTCTGGATTCAAAGTCAAATGCTTTAACCACTACACAAATTGTGCCATATCTTTTTTCTCTATATGGCCTTTTTTGTATTTTAATGGGAATATTGTCTGGTCCATTTGATTCATTCGGATTAAGATTATGCGGTGGCTTATATATGCCGGGAGATGTGAAATTTGTATTCCATTGCTGAGTGTTGGTTATATGGAAATTTCCACAAGATTGTTAATGTCTTCGTCTGTAATTAGGCTCTCATCATAGTTACTGAGGCACTCTTTTTTTCTTCACTACTTGTGACTGTACCTTTCTCTATTTTTAACGGTGCAATCGCACTGTTTTTTTGCTTTTCACGCTTAATGAATGGCTATATCTTTTTGGAATTTGCGTATATAGATTCATTGAATATGTTCTCTATGTACGCATTCACTCCTGGGTGGTTGAGCATACTTTTGGTATTTTCGATATAATTGTTTATTGTGTCTTTTTTCGACTTTTCTGCTTTTCATACAGTCGTTTCTTCTTCCTCGTCATCCTCTTTGAATCACCACTTATCCAGAGCATGCATGTCCTTACATCCTGATAATTTCTTTTTAGGGATATGTTAATTCATTATCACGAATGGTCGACTTCTGAAACAATGCCACATATTTTCGACATTGACTTTCAGCTTCTCAATCTTTCCCCCACGCATTAGGATATCTCTGCTTATCTCGGTGTTCTTTGCTTTTTGAAAACATGTTTTAGATTTTTACGTCCGTAAAACATAGTCGAGTACAATTCTGACACTACAGCATCGTGGTAACTTTTTAGGGTGTCACAGTTATTCTCTTAATTTGGTCCGGCATACTAGTAAAAACTAGGTCAAGTATGTTATTCCCCTTATCGCTTCCTTAACTTGCTGTTGTCTCCCGTGTTTGCGTATTGTCAAGGAGTAGCTGGTTTATGCTATGTACGTACAGCGGCCTGTCTGTCATTCGTTCTCCGTTGACTCAATTATTTCTAGTGTTAAAATCTCATAATAGCAAGTGGAATATTTATTCAGGCTGGCCAAACTCTGTTCTAGTCATTCTAGCTTCTTTTCTTTTTTATACAGAGTTTTATGACAACTTGCTAAATGCCGTTGATTTCTACTTTAAACTATACCCATTCATTCTTGCTTCCTACATTCAGTATCAGTTCCACCGCTATTATTTTAGCGGATATTTCTAGCGGGTTATAGTTGAGCTATATGGCCATCATTTATTGCGTATTAGATTCTAGCAAAGATCTAACAATACGACATCTACACACGATTAGCCTCCGCGTGTGTAACGTAACGTTCTGGCAGATGACACACTTTAAGTGTTTCTTTTCAGGGCTCCCAAGAGAACGCGTGACGGGCAAAAAAAGTCAGTATTTAGGGGGGGGGGGATGTTATCAGATAGCAATGAAATTTTTCTGGGTGGCAGTTCCTTGGCTGAATCTGATGAAACAACATAACGTAAATGATTGCATTCATATTATAGGACTATAAGTTAATATAAATATGAATGTTCCTGCTATTATAGCCTGAATCTGAGATAAGACGAGGTCTTTTGTTTCGCTAAATCATTTTTGAGAGAAAACATGGTAAGAAACGGTTCAAAAGTCTCGTTTTGAAACATGCAAAGGCCACATTGTTCGCCATCTTATATATGTAGGTGATTTTTGTCTTTCCAACAATGCTGGTTTATTATGTCTCGGTGTTGTGGAATCTTCTGTAGGTACTAAAACGCGGCGCTCGTCGGTGTCCGGATGTACACAAGTTTCGTCGCGGCTAATAAATCTGCATGACTGCATAAAACCGTCGATTTGGTTTAATTCAATTACTAGCTGATATGCTATACGACATATATTGAATACTCCCGAAAGCAACGATAATGGAAATGAAAATAAAAAAGTGTGTAGAAGTGATTCGTTCTCAATGGTAGAAAATGTCAGTCACAGTCACAATATTGAGTCGCTATACCATAATGGAGACTTCGTACCTATTTATAGATCCATCATCTAGTACAGTTGTCAGCAACACTATTATGTATGAGAGCCGTTAGCGAAGAGTTCAATCATAACCACGGCTAACCAGGGCAGTCAAGATTTGTATATAAACCATTGATTCACTGTTCAGTACTCATAATGCCTGTAAATGAGGAGTACACAACTTGTGGATGTATGTATGTATTTATAGGCTGATTATCGAAGTGATCGATGTGATGGGCCATCCTTGGCCCTTTTACAAAGCTAGATTATCAATGTAGTAAAGACGACAATCTGATTAGCCTCACTTATGAGGGGTGGGGGAAACACCTGATGCGAAAAACACACCGAGTTTGGGCATACAATTGACTTTGCATTCACGCCACTGGTTCCAAGTGTCTACATATGAACTACATATGTCGCCCACTCCGCTAAGTCTATGAAAGGTCAATATTTATTTAGATGACGATAGAGATGACGACATAGCGGGGAAGTAAGCGACATAGAAATCATTTATAAAGCATCTGAAGCGCAGCAAAGGTCAGAAGGAAAAAGCCCGAACAGAACCACACTGCAAGGGCTAGCCAGTCCCCCATTGACTCAAGGGTTTAATGCGTTTTCAGCCCGAAAAACTTCACAGTATACTGGTTAAAACGGAATTGAACCAGGGGCCCCTGGATCATGGGACGACTTAGTGAATCATTTATCGACGTACAAAGCGAACTTGACGGTAAAATTAAATAATTTATTTTGTGCATTGAGTATTTTTGGGACCCGACGGTAATAGCCGTGGCAACCATAAGTTAATTACCGCTGACCTACTTTTTATCTTGTCATTTATGGTTCTAGTTCTTTGTTCAGTTCACTGCTCTCCAAAATATGGCATGGAACTCCTTAATGAGTGACGACGCTTGGAGTTTTCAAATTGTCTAATAGACTTGTTCGTGGTACGCCGCTGGTCTAGACAGTGACTAATCGCTAATACATATACCGAATTGCTGATACAAGTATATAGTACCCAAAATACACTAGATACACATAATAGAATGTATACACTGGCCAAAATTTAATTTTATAAATCATTACACACAATAATAAAACATATGCACTGCCGATATATTAACTGAAATACACTTCAATGTATATATCGACACAAAACACTGCAGTGTATTCTTATCTTATACTGTCCCAACGCCCTCTACGGGCGTACCTATAGGCTGTCAACCTACCCAGGCGACCTAACGCCTGGTATTCTAGCTAGTGGATTTACGCCAATACCCCACTACAACGCCAGTGGGCCCCTTACGCTGGCTACCACCTAGCTAGCTAACAGAGTACAGACCTCCTGCAAGTTAACCTGTTACCGTTCGCCGTCTACCACCACGCAAGAGAACTAACGGATGAAATACCAGCTGGTGGATATTACGCCAATGCAACCACTACGACGCTAGTGGGCCTTTTTACGCCGACCACCAAGTAGCTGGCAGACGGAGAACATACAAGAACACATACGGTGACCTTGGAGAAAACTTAGAGAGTCAGTACCCAGAGGGGTAGTCCCACCGCATCCAAGTAGGGTACCTTGCCTGACACACAGCATTCTACACTCACAGATTCAAGCTACTCTGAGTTACAACTCACAAAAACCGAAGCCAGCAACCAAAATAGCGTCACTCGCTGTCAAAGATATAACTGACGAAAATAGCCCCGACACAACACAGCGAGCGCGCGAAACTGATAAAGAGCCAGCGTAACCGACGCTGCAAACTTTGTGCGAACACTAGCTACGCAAAAGCTCCATGTAGGTAATAGTCGGGCAATATTAACAAGTGATCGTTCTCTGCAAGCCGTCACTACTAGTCACCAAATGAGCCTCGCGTATCACTCTTTAAAATAGGGACGCGCTTGCGACAAGCCCACAGGTTCGTGACCGAAATGTCTCGGCACTCGTTGTGACTGATCCGTTTATCCAAACAACGTCTCGACGTTGTCGATGGTATCGGTCTATTCGCGAGGGAACCACCAGCTGTCGATGTACGCATATCTGCCATATACGGAGATGTCGATAACCAGCAAGGCTCTACCGCGGTGTAATCTGCTCTAGTGTGGCGTATTTCTCACGTCGGCGAGTGTAAATACGGACAGTTTAGCGTCAGCACTGCGGTAAACAGAAGGGCGGCTTTTCACGCTAAAGGTTTCTACGACCAATCCCGAAATCCCTGTTTTTTTAGGTGTTTACGCCGATAAATTTGCACAGGAAATAATAACGTTCATCCGCACATCACAAAGCGCTATACTTGATGAAAAACCGGAATCTCAGATTGACCTCGACTTAGTGGTTAAACAACAAGTATGTACTCTGTTACGTATCCCGACCCTAAACTAAGTGAAGCTAAACAAATCTTTCTCGATATTCAAGCATGAAAATCTTGCTCACTTCCTATTGTGGAAGGCGCGGAAAAAATCCATGGTTTATGCTAGTTTGAACTAACAACCTCTGGCATGAAAGGCAGCGCGTCTAACCACTACACACTGGCGCCAACAAGTACTAGGGTGTAGTGAAAATTGACCCCCTCACATAACGATATGGCGGAAAACACTTACTCAAGAGGGTTGAGCCAATTTAGGACAAATCATTGCTGCCGCATTTGAACCACAAATGTAGTCAGGATATGCTCTATACATATTAAAAAAACTACGTGTGACCAAGGGAATGCGGTGTCCATTTGTCAACGTTTTATGCTCCAAAATTAAACCCCTTTTCAAACACCACAAACAACGCTACATTAGAAGATCATCCAACATGATCTAACATAATGGGTTACTCACGCATTTTCCGAATAATACACCTTATCTTATTGGGTTAACCAATAATATATGAGAAATCGACTGCCCAAAATATTAAAGTTTCACGGAGAGTTCGACCCTATTGAGAAACATAGGCATTCAACTATGAGAAGGTAATGGTCCTCAATCACCATTCGTTCTACTGCTATAATTCATGCTGTTAGATTAATCAGATCCCTTGAATAAACGTTACCTTATTGCATGGCACCTATTAATTAGAGATGTCATGAGGTATACATGTAACTTTCGATCATAGATGGAAGTTTTAAAATCCTAGGGACGAATGTTATAGATATAGTCATTAATTTTATCAGCTAATTCGTAGTCTAATTTTGCTGAGTGCAATACCCTTAGCATGGTGAGCCTGAAGTCGACACGGGCGATGTTCGCTGGCTCGAGACGGCTAGTGATACGATTGGTGTGTCTTATTTCTCTACGCCAAGCTGATGAACGAAGGATTACAACTGTTACTTAGCATCATAAATGGTATGCAATAATTAGTCAGCGGGGGTTACGTTTTGCTCTCCAGATACGATATAGAGTACAGTATAGATCGACCTTTCCCTCAGTCCTTTAAATAAATGATAAGTACTTTAAGATTTCGTGTACAATCAGTATTATACTGAGATTCGAATACGACACTACAAATACAGTGAAACCTGTATTAAGCAACCGTCCGCGGGACCGGCGTAAAATGGCCGCTTAAGACAGGTGGTCGGTTAATACAGTGAGTGTACTTCTATACCGAAAACGTTGGGACATCCAAAGGCGGTCGCTGTATACGAGTGGTCGTTAGAGCAGGTTTCACTGTACACTTAAAGACTTTACAGAGAAAATGTCAGGCTCCTCTGATATCGATTCATTAGATACTGACAAAAACACAATGAAATGCAATAATTGCTTGCTCGAGAAATCCTGTCATTTCAGGGGCCCAATCCTTGATGGTTATGGATTATCGTTTAACCAAATCTAGAAGAAGCTTGCGATAAGTGTGATTCGACAGTGAAGGCGGAAAAGGGAAGTACGTTAAAACCCAAAGTCCTCAATTTAGGGATGTGCGATTTGGAACTCAACTATAAAGTCGAGCTAGCATTCTCTACCACGGAGCAATGTTACAATTTACAAATTAATATACTGTGACTCTTCCAGTGACATAATTATGAACACAGGTTACGTATCGTTGTTGAAGGTACCAAATGCCAGGCATGATACCCATACTTATAAACAGAGACTGAGACTATTTCGAAGAGTATCGCATTTTTTTAAAAGCGCATGTAAAAATTATCGATATCTACTATCGATATCTGTGTAGATATATCATATTCAGATGATAATATCATCAAATACAATAATATTCGTCCGCCTATATCTATACATCAAACTCGAACAACCCGTTATCTTTATCTACAAAGCGTATTAAGCCGATGTGGTTAACGATGAAACCTAAACCATCATGCGACGATGTTGCCAGGCATGTGTTTGAGACTACCAAACGATCTAGCTACATCACTAAGAAACTGAAGGATGTCTTTGATCTTGTCATTCTGCGCAACGGATACTTTAGTCCTGCCGAAACTCTGTAATTGAGATGTTGACTGACTATGAAGGGTTTGTTTTGAATTTCGCAAGAGATTCCCATTTTCCGGTTCGAACCAGGTGGTTTCACACTAAGTCAATGGGGCTTAACCGTTCGTCGTATTGACTGCAGCATTCTAAGCCTAGATAAAAAAAACACGCCACGAGGTTATTCCTGCCTATTTCTATATGCAGTTATGCATCCATTGGTAATGTATGTTATCAGCAAGCGATATCACCCCATTATCCCACAGCCCTCACGTTCACACGAGCCGACGACGTGGCACTTTACTTTCAATATACCTCGTATGACCTGGTTAGTTTTCTCAAGTCAAGCCACGATGCAGTGTGTTATAATTCTACAAGTTCTTCTAACCGCGGTTTCCAGTCACACTATTTTCGATGTTGATGATCCGCTCTCTTCCGGTAAGACGTCATATTTAAGTGATTCACAAATTCTGTAATTTGCAATTAACGATCAATGTCTCGAGGGGACGTGCTGATCGTCGTTTCTTTAGAAGATAACGAGACTGAGCTGTGGTACGAGGCTTGTACACCGTCGGTGTGTCCGTTCACAGTCCCTGCTGTTGCCACTCCTTATCTTGTCTGCCTCATGAGATATCCCTAAACTTATGGCCGGCTGTCGATAAAAATCGATTGTCATCCACTCGCGTACTGGCCGGACTAATTATATTTGTAATAAGCTAAATTTTCTAATGTGCATAATTCGAAAAGTGAAGGTAACATGTCATTAACCAACTAAGATTATGATTAGCAAAGGTTTTCTATATAGGTATATTAATCGAGTGCAATGAGTGGGGTGGTGATAACCACCGGATATATACTGATACAGGAGAATGGCAGAAAAACACCAACGCTATTGGATACAAAGTACAAACAAAACCATCATGCAACGATGGTGCTAGGCATGTTTGAGACGACCTAACGGTCTAGCTAACTTAAGAATTTCGTTGATCCCGTTGAACCCAGTAAGCCAGGAACAAAGCCTAGAAAGCGCCAACACGTATTAATTATATCGTATTGAAGGAAAAGTTTTGTTAAGACCTTCTGGACGCAGGTGTTGGGCGATTTATAAACGAATAGTTAGGGTTAGAAAGGCGGTCTTTCGGTAATTCGCTAGATTACTATATAGTTATAGTCAGACACTCCTTGAACTTCCAGATATCTTTTACGGCGGCATGATACTGAAAACAGGTGTATTTTATGAAGTTAACATCTGTTGGCAGAACAGTGTATAAAATCTTTTAACTTGGTATGGAAGTGGTACACAGAGTGGCAAGAGTTGATCGCATCGATCTATTCATTTCAACGTTACCTTAAAACAGAAAGTACCGACGTTCGTGTGATCCGACGATCTAAGCGAGACTTGACCTCCCGGGCGATGCCTCGGTTCTATGACGTCAGACTGCGCGTCAACGGGAAAGACGTCACGACGAGACTGGACAGACACGACGAAACGGGGGCTCTCATCGACGATAACGTGAGTACAATCATTATACAATATTAATAAAGCTACACAAGTGTGTGCGAGACCACACCCACATAATGAGGTTGGTGTCTCTCAAACATGGTTGCATCCCGATGGAGGAAACAGAACTGTCAAAACCGATTTGATACTTGATAATTACATTCTCATACTTGACCCTCGTGAGGTCGGTGCCCGCGGGAGTTGCACAGCCATCATCCACGTGGACACTATCTTTCGATCCTTACAAAAACCCCTTAATTTCTTAAGCTTTTTTCGCTAGATACATTACTCTCAACCCGTTCTGTTCGCTCGTAGCTTGTCGTCTTGGTGACGTCAATCTTCAATTCGACAATGCTGACCTCTTCGATACAATGGCATTTCGCAATTTGCTGAACGATTTAGACATTTTACCTTTTAGGTAACCACACAGAAAGGCCATACCCCGGGTGTTATAGCTTCATCCACTGTTTATAACGAACGTTCTCTCTGTAGTCTCGCTCTTTCTTACAAAAAGAACACAAGAAACCAATAGCAAATCCGAATCAATATTATCTTAAAATAAACCATATTTTTATTGACAACTCTCTTCTTGACCCTGCTGACAACTTTTCTATCTCCAACTAACGTATCCGCCACCTGCGAAGAGCTATCTATTGGCTCTGGTTCTCTCCATGCCCCTCCCCCTTTCCAGGGTTACTAATGAGACAAAATCCCACACCGTGGCTTTTTCATGAATGTTGAGATCCAAATGCCTGGAGACAGCGCCGTGAGGCCGAGTAGATGTACCGTAAATCTCCATCTGAATCCATACCTAAACCTACAAATCTGCATGCAATGAGGGTTTATATCTGATTTCTAATTTAACGTCGAATTTCTTCTGGTAGGTCGACTGGGCTGGTTACACAAGTCAAGACACACGAGGTATCTTCATCGTTCAGCGTAACAACCTCACGGATATGACCCTTGTGAGTATACAAATGCAGTGTTAAGACACCATTCAGCGATGTGGCGATCATTGGATCAGGTCACTCTGTCGTCCGTGTCACCCTTAGTGATATTCAATGGGAGTCTATACCGTAGTCGGTACGATGTATCTGAATATGATCACCTGCATTTATTATAGTAGGTAACTCACCGGGGTGGAATCAAAAATCGAGTAATAAATTCTATGGGAGTGTGCTCAATAGCCGAGTGGTCAGCAACACTTATTACAAATATAATTCATAAATTCGAAGTCTATGTCTGTGCTGCAGTCATGAATCCATTTTAAGACCTATAGCATCGAAAGTTATGTATCAGTACACGTTTCACGTCTAAGTTAGAATGGGACAAAGTCTTGGAATCTCGCCTGGAATTGGGAAATTATGCAGATTCTTAGCAAATGGACAGAGATTAGATATTAAACTATTTGTATTGTATTATTACATGATAGTCTCTACGGACGATCACAGAACTACTGTCTGTTAACATAGATGATCATAAAGGGTACTTAGGAGAAGTGTAGAGTAAAAACCTTTACCTCTGCCGGCACTCTAAACCGTTACCTTCAGGAAACAGGTCTTTAAAAACTGACGTAACGAGGCAGATTTTGTCAATCGCATTTATGAATTTTCCACCATTCGAGAACACGGTCATATTTCAAATCTTTATAAGATACCGGTGATATACACAGATATTTGTAACATGAGAAAGTTTCGCTTTACTTTCTCGACCAAATACAAAGTTCTTCATCAGGGCAAAGTGCAAAATTTCCGCATTAGTTTTGACGAATATTTTGTTTCCCTTTCGTTAACATCAATCTCATATTATTTTCTCTCTCTAGGTACCTTAGATTCATTCAATAATAATAATAATACATAATAATAATATGTTTATATATAGTGCTACACTATAGTGATATACCTTGCAGCAACACGCCCTTACCATCCTGACATTAAAGCATCTCCCACGCTCAATATCTTCAAATCAAAACTCAAGAGCTGCTCTTCACTCGTGCTTATGCATAGCTTTCACATTCCATAGCAATAGTTTGTTTTTGCATACCCATCTACACTTGACTCTTACACATTCTGCAAATTATACCTTTCAGCATGATTATGTGATCCAAAGTCTTTTTAGTTCAATTTTCACAAACCCGTGTGTATACATAATTTAGGCAATAATTTTTTCTTGACTATTATAATATCGGGCCTACTGTAACTCTTGATTCATCCATTGTTCCATGTCATTATTGATATACTATAATACAATTTTGTATGATTTTATTTCATTTCATGTCACTTAACTGTTGCGTTAGGCTATGGTTTAACTTATATTCACTTTCTATCGTGTTACATAACTCAATTAGTTATTAGTGAGTTAGTTGTTACACGAAATGCATATAGGCGCTTTAGAGACATCTTATTACTATTCATATTGTAAAGCGTCGTAGGCATCATCTTGTCACAATGAGTAAGCGATAATATGGCACTTAAAATAAACCTTCATTATTATTATTATTCATTAAAATTCTAGGTTCTTTATTATCTACGTTGCAGGAAGGTTACCTGGCACACGCGGGAGTTCGTTATTTTATTCAACCAAACAAGTCTGCGGCGGGGGCTCACGTGATTCACACACTTTCCCTGGATTCTATGGGTAACAAAAAATGTTACGTTTATATATTTTTATAATATATAAATATACCAAGCCCTAATTATTATTTCCGGAAGCTTGAGCTTATATACCGCTGATGTAACGGTTATTATCAATAGCAAATACTGTGTTTCAGAATCACCAATTTCCAAGGAAGGTGTTTACCAGAATCAGGCAATGCCGCGGATAAAACGGGTCGGAGAGGACATACCGATGGTGTACTTCAAGTGCGCTTTCATGTTTGATGTCAAAGCTATGGACTTGTAAGTTTCCTTTTAAATTTCACGTGTGCGTCCATTGGGTTTCCCAAGGCGATCGATCTATCGGATATTTCGCCTTTTTATATTCCTATCTCAACGTCAACTGGCAAACGTTTACGGCGAGTAAATAATTTGTTACTTCATGCATTATCATGAAATGAGGTGAAATAGAAATTATTAATACAACTATTATGTAAAGCAAGTTCATGTGATACAGTAATAAAGATCGCCTACAGGAATAATGATAGAATATGCTGTTGGCGAGTGAAATAATAAATTAGAACGATGTAAGTCTCCAAATGATAAATAAAGAGTGAGAACCAGAGGCAGTTAGTCGTGAAGATACGGTGTAAAATTCAAGATATATGTTGAAAATATAATTTATCACACACCGACACACATTAGGAACATGGTAAGGCGTTCGAAGGCGGGCCTAACGGTGTCTTAGGTTGTATTATTTAATGTCGAATAGAGACATTCTCGGTGAGAATGGCGTTACAAGTCCGTGCCCTATTCGTCACATTATACCGAGTCTATTCGTTAGAAGAATGCTCCAACACGTATCGCTTCATTGACGGCAATTCATTATCTTTAATTAGATGCATATATGTTAATTATACACTTCGCGTATATCGCTATCTGCACATCAAAGTCATCCACTATCTATTAATTTAGGTGGAAACTTCAATAATTACCTATAACCTGAATTTTGAAAAAATGTCGAAAAAGAATATTCAATACGAGACTGATGAGCTTCATCAGTCAAAATAATATCATATATAGTGGTCAATACGGATCTCGTTATTAAATGTCTACGTCACTAGCTATCGCAAATTTAGTGGAAGAATTACCAACGTCTATGAGTGAGTCTAATAAAATAAAGGGAGTTTTTATCGATTTGAAAGAAGTTTTTGATAAGATTAATCATGAAATTCTAATTAAAATCTTAAAACTTCATTCATATGGGATTCATAGGATCGCATCTGATGGCTACAAAATTATTCATTTAATCGCAAGCAATATGTCATGTATAATGGGATAAATCGGCTATGAGCAATATTTTATGCGGTGTTCAACAAGAGTCAGTTTTAGGACCTGCATTATTTATTAATTACCTGTGTGGTATGTCCAGAGTATCGGATTTCATTTTAATTCGAATGATACGAATATATTTCGAACAGAAAATAATTAAACAAGATTATGCATTTATATGAGTATAGATCTCGATAAATTTGAGATCAGGTGAGTGTCACCAGATAATAAAAATGAAATAAGAAATCATATTCACAAATGAACAATTGCTGGGAGTTCCAAAAGTCTTATTAAGCATATTCAGATTGATATAGTCTATTATACAGAATTTATGTTAGTAAAAGCTCTCATGAATTGAACATATCAAGCATGTCTCATCTTAAATATCAAAGAGTCTCTATGTCCTTCACAAAGTCAAACACATTCTCAACCAACATACGAAACGTTGTCTCTACTGTTCTCTTGTTTCACCTAACATGAATTATTGTTGTGAGATTTAGGAAAGAAATTGTGTCCAAGCAGACTCACTAAAGTGATTTTATAGCAGAAAATGTTATATGAACAACAGAGAATGACCCCGCACTACACAATCTCATGCCTTGTTAAAAAAAAACATTATTGTTAGAATTTGAAGATATTGTTGAACTACAAAGTCTCTGTGTCATGTACAAAGTATATCAGAGAATGTTCCCAGAAATAATCTTGAAATATCATGTAAGTAAATCGAGTACTTGGAAAAAAAACAATAACTTTAGAATCCCGAAGCACGGAACTAAGTCAATATCATTTGCTTTATCAATTCTTGGTGCCAAACTTTCATTAGTGTTCTCATTTCAAAACTAAACTGATATGAAAACGGTATATCAAAACCCCTAACACTTCTAATCAACAAAAAAATTATTTCTAACATATTTCCTAACATTTGGAAAACAGCGCTTGTCACCCCCTATCTTAAAACTTGTGATCTTTCTGAACCGTTTAATCTAAGACCTGTTTTTTTCTTCACCATAATCATAAAATTAAAATTCACACATATCAGAAATAGAGTCACTGACACTGACGAAGACTTTCATAGTTTTCTGTATATATCTGTATACTCATGGATATATTTATTCTTATATGAACCATGTCATGAAATCTAAAGATGTAATTAGCGCAATACTTATGACAATAATTTAATGTTTATTTAAACTTCATTATTCTCTCTGTGTTGATCTACACAGCTACTCTTGTATTATGCTCTAGCGATCAATATTATGTGATGTTAATGTCAATAGCGAATATATTATTATGTTTCATCATTATGTTTGTTGTAATGTTTTAGTGTAATTGTCGTCGTCTTCAGGATTGTAAATTGTGTAAGGATATCCTTTAACGACGTTCATGACTTTTTAATAAATTACTAAAAAAAATAAATAACAAACCACTGCCGATCCATTGTGTAACCATATCGAAGTAGGGGACCTGTGCCTTTAACAACACCACTGTCCATGCAATGTGTGACGAATCGATATTGGGGAAATGAAACTTTTGGATGCCCACGATTTTGGGCAGATGATTGAGTATTTTTCCATTCACGTCACTGTTTCCAAATATCTAAATATAAACTACATATTTTGCACACTCCGCTAAGTCTATGATAGGTCCATGTTTATTTACAATAAGATGACAACATCGCGGGGAGGTAAGCAACAAAGAGAGCACATAATAGGGCATCTGAAGCACAGCAAATGTCAAAAGGAAAAAGCCCCAACAGAACCACACTGCAAGGGCTACCCAAACACCCTCCTGAAGAAGTACACTTGTATACAAAACTTGAGTTAATTATAACCTCACTAAGTCAATAAAGTGTTATTCTCACTTTTCGTGTTTCACGTTTTGGAGAGCAGGGGACCCATATCTCTTTCTTTGCGTCTCTTTTATCACAATTCACTTTCGTCTTTTTTGGTCAAGGTTGTAAATTCCATCTAGTTAATGCGATATTGGCAATAATGCTATAACTAATCAGTTCTTTAAATTACTACCGTTTGAGCCACTGGGCACACTGCCTAACCGAAAATATAGAGTCTTAAAGTTTTAGCCTTCATAGCTGGCTTATTTAAGACCGATTTACAACAATGTCAGTGACCGAAATTACTATGAAACAATTTGTTTCAGTGGTCGGGAACGACTTACCCATGCGAGATCTGATCCGAATAATGTGGACAAGTTAGTCAGACAGATCGGGATGTTTGCCTCTCTCTACGTTAGTTCCTCTGAATTCTCATTACATCACTCAAGTATTTGTGGTAGACGACAGGTAGTAAGGGCTCATGGCTCATAGATAATATTCGAGATCTTAAACGTCCTGAGCGGGCCTCTGCAGTCGCTTCCCTTATTCTTTTTACTTATGTTCCATCACACATTAAACAATGTACAGAGCGAAATACCTTTCAATCGCAACTTAAAAAACTTTCCCTATTTCTACTGCCATTTTCTGAGTTCAAAGTAACTTGCTTCTGTTATCTTTCAGCCTGTTTCATCTCTTGGCGTGTGATAGTTCTAATTGGGTTTTTTTATTATGCAATACTACCTGAATTTCTTGAATGTTATATTTTTTGTATGATATTTACCGTATATACTCACTTACAAGACGACCTTATTTCATCAAAAACCTAGATTCAAAGTGGGGGGTCGTCTTAGTGAGACTATAATTATTTCAAACCACATCGTCGTCCGCAGGCGCCAGGTAGCGTTTCGCATGATAGACAGGTCTGCGTATAACATAGCGGGTTGATAGCGTGTGTTGCTTTTACTGTATATGTTAGGAATTGTTGTAGCGGTGACTTGACTGGGTCTTACTGAACAAGGAGCACATATTGTATTTACTAACGACGAAGACGACAACGCGTGGGACAGTCGTAGTTAGATTTATTTACATTTCCAGTCCTGTATTATGAATAAAAGTTCTTCTGGTCTTATAAACGGGTCAACGCTAAAATTGACTTTTGTGTTTCTAAAGTCAGGGCGTCGTCTTATAAGTGAGTATATACGGTAACATAGATTCACGGCGTCATTATTTGTCTGACATTGTCCCACTATTCGATTTGTGCTGGTATTTTTTTAGTTCCATTTTCTTTATCTGTCATCTTAATTGAATATTACTATTTTATTTTCGACTCATTTATCGTATACAGTTAAATTTTGAACATTGTATTTATAGTTAATCATAGTAACCGTAAATTTGCTAAGTGTCTTCGATAGCCATGTGTTAAAAGGGCACTATAAATCACTAAAATTTCATTTCATTACAAACGATTCACGAAATATACAAGACAATGGAAGCCATTACAGATTTCTCATTTTGCGGCATCGATGGACTTTTGCATCCAAGAAATTTTTGTTTTCTAATGAATTGAACGATGTTGCACCATACTTATCTGTTATGAAAAATATTTTTTGGAAATTTCAAATATCTTATATTACGCGAGGACACTCTTCCGGGATATCACCAGTAAGAGAAATGTTTCATATCTGATTTCTATTTTTTTCTGCGCACATCCCAGGTACATCAAGCGTTTCAATCTCTTAACAACAGCATCCGTATTACGTTCCAGGCTGCGAGTATTCTCGGGCGCAAGGTAGTCATCCCTGCATTTATCTAATCATAAACAACAAAGATATATATTACACTGAAAATGTGATTTGTCGTAGCCTCAACCTATGTTTGGACAGAAGATTATGTATAATTATGAAAAGTGAACACAGGACGTTAAGAGACAGATAGCGTCTACGTTAGCACACAACGCTTTTCGGGTCTTCCTTGGCAGGCAGACCCACCTTGGGTCGGAGTCGCCTTGCGATCTTACTGTGTATCTATCAGAAGCACTCTGAGTTCATTACCATCAATCTGAGAGGCGCCAACAGGCCTTCCGTAGGCGTGTTGACACAAATTCTAACAATGTGATACGCTTTTAAGTGGTGTTATTTCAGAAAGACATTCCAGGAGAAAACCAACTCGTCCACACTCTCACCCGCGACGGGAAGAAACTAACCGTGTGTGCCGAGGGGTTGTTTCAAAAAGTTGCGAATTACAACCATAACTACTTGCAAAAAGATCACTTAGTTTACTTCACCGGGTATAGATATAATAATAATTAATAATTTTATATCATCTATTTTTCCACATTTCAATAAAAAAATCACACCCTCTTTAAAAACGTAAGATTGAAAACATTTGCGAGAGACGAAACATGATGTTAAACGTCTGTTTGTTATACTTAAGAGATCACGCAAATATAAGGGTTATGCGGTATTTTGATGAAAATATTTTTTATTCCCAAAAAGTGATCATTATTAAGTAAAACTGAAGGTTATCAAACTTCTTTGGCTACACTGAACCACCTGAGGTGGATATCACATGTTATGTACAAAAATAGAGCCCGAACGTTAATGAAAATGTCCATCGTCGGTTGTAACCGCAACGAGTAATCAGAATAGCAAGAACCCTTCTCTCGATCTCTGAGATAAAGGTAAACATGAAGGCCATATGATATGTGTGTATTGAACCATTCCGCGACAAATCTTGCTCAATATTTAAACACGAGAGTCTTGCTCATTTTCTATTGTGGAAGGCACTGGAAAAAAGTCTGCTTTGTGTTAGCTCGAACTCGAAACCGCTGGCATAAAAAAGCAGCGCTTCTAACCACTACACCATGGGAAAATCGTAAAGAAAATGTGCTGAATCTTCTGCCATGCGTACCGTACGCCATTGCTCGTGTAGTCCCGCCTCTAATTCGTCAAGGTCTTGTACTGGTGGATTTGGCCGACTGTTTTTTCGACAAGCCATATCCAAGACGTGCTCATTGGATTGAGATCGGGACTTCTTTGTGGAGTTGTGATGTTGACTTGTCTCGGGAAAATATCCGTATCTCGGACATAAGCAAATTAAGTGGTAACACCTTTATGGCTCACTGCGGAGATATAGATCACAAGCTTCCGAATGTTAGAACATTCCTCATCAGGTGAATGGTCACCTGACAATTGGTGATTGCTTTTAATTATTCAGAGCTTCCTTTGAATAGAAATAGCAGACTTTTCTCGTGATAACCACATCGTGTATATTAGTTCCATTTTGCGTTTTTAGCAGGTCATCGAAAAAAACAGTTTTGGGACGTTCTGTATTTTGAATATAAATAATATTTTTAGTCTCGTTCTAATGGGAATATTTTGTTAAGATTTATCTGATGAACATTAAATTATTGCGTTATTATTAGTCGAAAATAAACTGAGTTTCAGTAAGGTATACGACGGATATTGAATGTTTATATCATATTTTGGGGTGTCAATCACTGAGAATTGCGACGTATATCATGGACACTAACTTCTAAAAATCGTGGTTTCCCCGAGATGGAAATTATAAAAATAAATATTTTTTATTAAAATACCGCATGATCCCATTTGCGCGGTTTCATAGGTATAATAATACCCTAAAATGGATAATGAACTATCTAGTTGTTGATGATGACGATCTAAACTAGAGGCCATCCTTTTTTCCCAAAGCCTTTTGCCCAGTTTACAGTGGGTAATCCCTTATGCAATACAACGAAGTTTTCTTGTACGTTGTATTTTTCGTGTGATATTTAACATAGTTTTACAGTGTTGTTATATGTTTGACACTGTGCCACTATCCGGTCTGTGCCGCTATCTTTTTAGTTACATTTTCTTCATCTGTGATCTTACTCTATACGTCTATTTTATTTTCGACTCATTTATGGTATAACGAGTTCGATTTAGAACTGGATTACCTGTATTTCTTGTTGATCATAGTAACCACAAATCTGTAAAGTGTCTTTGATAGCCATGTGATAGAAGGGCATAAAAGAACACTGCAATTCAATTTAATCTTATTTCAGTTCATTTAATAACTGAAATGCGACATTTACGCAATAGGTATAGTGAAATTTCGATTGGGGGCTTAACATGTTTCTTTTAATATACACACACACAGACACATATAT
>WURV02144487.1:0-18781 GCA_011762755.2 Epimenia babai
TTCACTCCACAGTCCACACTGTAAGTGAAGCCTTATTATAAGTAAAATCTTTGGCCTTAGCAGAGATGAGAAACTCAAGAAGTATGAACGTTGGTGCGCTGGATTGGCGGGTTGTACATCCAGTTCTTGTAATCGTGATGCCACCTTGATATATACTGGTGCCTTGGAGTAAATGAATTTGTACACTATGATTAGAATTTTGTAGTTACTCTAAATTAGGTTGGTGCCAGTGGTACAGTGGTTAAAAGCGTTTCCTTCACGCGAGAGGTTGCGAGTTCGAACCGGCACATACCAGGGATTTTTCCCGTGCCTTCCACGATAGGAAATTAGCAAGATTTTTGTGCTTGAATATTGAGAAAGATTCGTTGTGAAATGGTGTGTAATAAAAATATATTAGGGATATAACAGGGCAATGGTGTACGGGCGACTGACATTTAATTATACAGTAGCATCAAAACCTCGCCTTTTCCCTTTTCCCTTTTTTATTAGTATCATAAGCTAGTAGAGAGAGTGTTTGAATGATATGCTGCTTCTGATAGATTGCAAGGAGCCTTGCTGCAGAATTTTTAACTTTTTGTAGTCTGTTTAGCGGAGATTCTGATTGGCTGAATAGAGTAACATTGCAATTATCAACTTTACGTGAGACAAAATGAATGCATGAGTGCGAGTATGGAGATGTTGGGAAGTACTTTGATATTGATAGAATTTTACGGAGATGGAAGTGGGAGTTTTCAAGATGTTAATTTTAAGGTCAAATATTAAATTCTGAGCAATATATACTCCAAGTCTTCAAGGTTTGCGAAAATTTTACGGGGTACATTGCCGTTAATGTGAAGAGTAATACCAGATGGTGGTCCTCGTCTCACTTTGGGTATTAAAAGTGTGAGTTTGGTTTTAGTTCCATTTAATTTTAGTGTATTAAAAATCGCAGATGCGACGTGTATAGTAGCACTGATAAAATTGCCACTCCACCTATTAGAAAACAGGATTTGACGATACTTTTTCGGATTAGTGTCTGTATTCTGCTTGAGAGTAATTTCACACTATGTAAAACAACATTTTAGCAGAGAGAAATGTAAATGAATGTATATATATGCATGGTACATCCATGCATGTATTAAACATAAATAATAGCCCGTCTTAATTACATATAAAGGCTACATCGAGACCTTTAATTGTACAGACAACAAAAAAAACGGTAACCTTTTCACATTAAGTTCATTGCTTCGCCCTTGATATACCTACGGAGGAAACTATCTATCAAAGATAACAATACTGCCTCAGTAAGAAATGTTCAATTTGAGCGCGTGACAAAGGATCTTCGCCTTCGAGGCCTACTATTGTAATACACCGTGCTTTATTGATTGCGTATCGACTGTACAGGTCATAAGGTGTTCTTAGACTTTTTCAATAAGGGGGCAATATCAATTTTTCGAGCTCACTCAATAGTCTTCACCATTGTGTTTGTTATCTGACAATAATCAAAAATTTCATAGATTTATCTCGCCCTGAGAAAATTGTATGTTTTTTATGTTTTATATTGTACTTAATTGCAAATCATCCATTGAAGATAATATCTTTTTGATGTTGTGTTTCACTCTTTATCTGTTTTTAGAGAAGAGTACTTTAATAGAGCTGTCGCCTCTTGAGTACAGCTGTCATTGTGTCATATTTTCTTGCGCCAGTTTTCGTTTTCATATACCATGATTATGTGCTGCAATATGCGTACATATACAATGGAATGTTTTGGAATGGAATGGGGTACAGGCTTGATGAGTTATGTTTGCTAGTCTTATTACTTTTGTGTGTCTGAAATGATGAAAGCTAGGATATGAAAATATTCTTGCATCTGTTTTGTATTTTAGGAAGAATTAGGCCGGAAGCTGTTGTTGAGGGATGTGATAATAAATGATATAACTAATGAGTTAGTTATGGCTATCCATATTATTTTTGCATTATCTGCAATATACCATCTTCCTTATGTCAAAATACTGTAATCTCCCATTTAGATAGTGCCAGACGGAAGTAGAAGTTCTTTTTCTGCAACGTAAACTATTTTTTCACACCATTTCTTTAAGGTAATGTAATAGTAATAAAATATACTCACAACAAGTTTGCTCCGTATTCATACACTATTGCGGGGAATTGGAATGAAAATATATGAAAAGTTGGCTGAACATGCAAATTGGCCGATCAGAATGAGTCTAATTTTCTTACGCGTAATACGGTACCTTGAAAAATAATACTGTCTTACAGTCTTATATCGGGATAGCATGGTTATAAATTAGAGGTGATTGGAACTTTATCGTAACAATTGTAACATGACCGCACTTTCAAGGCATAAATATATAGCTCTATGAATCCTCAGGGCTAGTGGTGCTGTGGTTAGAAGCGCAGATTTTCATGCGAACGATTGCAAGTTTTAATGCGCGCATACCTTGCATTTTTCTGTACCTTCTACGACAGGAAATGAGCAAGTTTTTTATGCTTGGATACCGAGAAAGATTTGTCGTGAAGTAGGTTATTGTAACATTTCTTAAGGGCATGGGAAGGTGATTTTCTTTGTGCAATTGACATTTACTACCATTAAATTAGTAGCACAAATAAAACCTTGCCTTTTCTCTTTTTTTAATCATAAGAGTATCGTATACAATAAATGAATGAATACAAAAATATGTAAATACGCAAATATGCAAATACATAGATATGTAAATATGCAAATAGGATAGGCCAATACGCAAATGCACAAAGGCATAAATTCAGAAATACATGAATACATAAATACATAAAAGTAGCATACTTGTTATTTTTATCAATGACTGGAAATTTTCACATCTCCGGCCACTTGGAGTTGTGGCTGGCATGTATGCTGAATAAACAATGACAATGGAAATGGTAATGATGATGGATCTTGTGTATGGATGTGCATACAATGGACAGAACAGTTAAGACTTCATGACATGGAGATTTATTAGTATTTACTAATTAGCCCTATCACTGAATATTGTCTGGTCTACACTAGTATAGAGACGCCCCATCCTGTATAACTTTACCAGCTGCCTACATACATCTGTGCAGAGCATTAGCTCAAGTTCTCAACCACAAAGCCTGAAGATAAATCAAATATACACATTTGGGGAGAGACACTTTGGTGTAACACCTGAGATGGGCAACAAAGGAAAAGTTATATGTGATAGTGTGTAAGTGCTGTTATGAGCAACACCTGTGAGATTGTGGGACCACCATTAACTCCTGTACCTTTCACAGATGGGCATCATTGATGCGCTTTGTGCAAGGGTAGCTCAATATCATTCATTTTGCATCTTTTAGTGCATTCTTTGTTATATTCAGTCGTCATGGCGTATGGAATTTATGATAAATCAATTAAAAATATACGCCCAAAACTTATAAAACATATAATAAAATGAAAATGTCTGACAATATTGTATTAACATAACTGTAAAATGAATGTCAACTTATTTTTATATCTGTCAGATGGATGTATCGAAAAGAAAACTTTGCTTATGTCTGTTTATTGCATATTATCAAACTTTCATAAGTTGAGATTGAATTATTATAATAATGTTATTTTTAAAATGGAATATCTCTAGTTCATCATTGGGACTGGAGAATGGAAGATCAGCTCATTTAGCAAGATACTTGTCGTCCTTTTGTGGCAAGTGATATGTAGTGCACTGAATGCCTCACCCCTAGGTGATAAGCGCATTCATCGGAAGACAAGCCTTTTTTGCTCCTGTCACAGTCTGCTGATTGTCTATATGCATATTTGGGCCGTATGAATAAGTGGCTCATCTATCACGGTGTGGGAGTCGATATGGTGCCGGGATTCGCGATGTAGGAGCCACAACACCTCATTGATTCACCTCATACCTAGCGTACATTTCATTAAGCTGTAACATATCACTCATTTACTTATTCACCTGACTACAATCTATAACACATCACATGGAATTGTGACAAAAATATTTCAAGTAAAAGCACATGCAGACACATCTATTACAGCTAATATCGATCAACGGGTTCTTAACGCACCCGAGATTAATCTAAATTTCTTATAATAAATCATACCTACTGACATTATAAACCTCTCATTATTCTTCCACTGAATATACTGTATTTAATATTTCTGGGCTATATCCTATTTTTATTATCTGGAAACATTCCATTCAGTTTGTCAGTCAATGAATTCTCACATTTTCAACCTTAACCTATTTTCAGTATGTACGGTGCAAATATTTCCATACAACTTTGAATTTGCACATTTTCAACTTAAACAATAACGGTGCAACATACAATAGTAATAAGGACAGTTGCCGTAGTGATAAAAGGCGTTTCACTTTGAATCTAGAGGTTCCTGTTTCAATTCGCCCTCTAACCAGTATACTACCTGTGGCGCTTTTTTTGGTTGAAAATGCCTTAAACCCCTGTGCCCTTGGGGCTCAGGGAAGCCTTTGCAGAGTGCTTCTGTTGGGGCTATTTATTACAGTTACATACTCTCTTTGAAAGATATTCCATCTCTTGTCCGGACCCCATCTCATTTGCTCAATGTCTTTCCATAATTTCTCATGATATAGTCTTTCCCAACAAATCTATACACATGCTAATGCAATCAAAGTTTGCCATCTTTCAGCAATTGTGCAGCATAACATTAGGTCCAAGCCATTTTTCAACATTCGTTGGTCTTTGTTTCCATGCTATCCTTAGCTTGCGCCGACACTCTCTAGAACCACATCTCGAATTCATTAATAGATTTCTCATTTCACATTGCCCATGGTTCCATTCATCACATTCAGATATTGCGATGGCAAAAGCTGTTTTTCACAACACTGTCTCGCTTTCTGGTCCAGCTCAATCATTCTATTGTTCCGGATCTCAACTGAAGTATATTTCAGGTAGTTTTTTTCTGGTTATAGCTAGTCCTTGTCTGTGGGTGTTAATCATTTTCCTGAAGGAGTATTCGTACTGCTCCACCAGTTCGGCTGTTCATCCAGTATAAATTTTCGTGGCCTCACCATAGCGATTCTTTTAGTATTCAGTAGCAGTGAATTTCCTCACGCAGTCTCCACAATTTATTATACTATACACAGTGATATTTATGCATATATACATAACCTTTTATATTTTCTGATGTAATCTTTATAGTTATTTCACTACTTACAATTAGGCTGATAACCAAAATCGTTGTATAGGCCATTCTCGGCTACACGGCTATCCCATGTGGTTAACATGACAAAACAAGTAGCCTCAGGAACAAGGGGTTGGTAGAAAACCCTATCGTGAAAAACCCACCGTTTGAGTTTGAGCAGACAGTTGCCCTTGGTCTATTCAAAGTGCTTTTTTGAAACATCGATACATCAATACATTGCATGCTTCACCGAGTCCTGAAGTCCACGATTAGTTGATGATTATTTACAATGAAATAATGAGACAGCAGAGAGGTAAGCACCATCAAGAGTAGCCAGAGAGCAACAGACACATCAGAAGGAAGAAGGCCTGACATAATGACCCTGTGAGAGCTACTTGACCCCCGTGGTCAAATGAGATTTAAGGCACTTTCTGCCCCAAAAACTGCCACGGGCTGTATACTGGCTAGAGCGGGAATCAATTCAAGTTTCAAGTCCAATGATTAACCACTATGCTTACAGCCTCCTTTATTCTGTATAGGAACCAAATTCATACAATTTCAACCATATACAATATTTTTCTGCAAATGTGTTGTCAGGTTTTCGACTGCAAGTTTGGAGACCGCACGATCAAGTATGTACACAATGGATCACCTCTACTCACTAAAGACAAGATAAAATTATACGCCCACAAATTCACCAATTCGAAAACAGTCACTCAGACATTTTACCTCACTGTGAACATTGTGAATGCCACATACAACATTGCCGCTATAATCCAGCCGTTACGCGTAAAATCCTTCTACGCAATCTCAAATGCTATTGACTCCACCGTCATCAGATTCAACTACAAATCGAGCAATGACGTCTCATGTACAATAGGATTCGCCAAATACCATTCAGCATGGCCTGTAGTAGGACACATGGTTATGGGTAAAAGTCAGAGATCTGTGAATGCTGTCACGAAGAACTGTCGAGAGTTTCTTTTTATGGATATTAGATACGAACATCTCAAAGCACCGACGCCTAATGTTGACTATCTCCCATTAACAGTCACTCTGTATGATCCGTCGATCTCTAGTGATGTCATCACGGAACGTTTCTATCTAGCCATCTTTATCGAGGAAGCTTTTTACAATTCACCGCCGCGAGCCTCATTCATCAACATGTTTATTCTCGATGTGGAACAATACACATTGGCTAGGATAGTACCCGGTATCATATCAGCTAGAGACTATGAAACACCAATGCACCGTCTTGTGTTTAACGTAAGTAAGCCACTCGGGGTCGATCAAGGTTACTTAGTGAATTTGAACGACCACACGAGACGAGTAACATCGTTCACTCAGCATGACTTAGAGAATCACATGATTGGTTATCAGCCTCCCGGAGTAAGTTATTTGCAGAGGAAAGTGTATGAAGTAGGCTTTACAATATTTGATGGCCACTTCGAGCATAGTATGCCCATAATGCTACATATTGCTGTGAGGCCATCATCAACTAACGCGCCGCGAGTTTCGATAAATACAGGATTGATATTGCTTGAAGGTCAGTCGCGGGTAATAAAACCATCCAATCTTCAAGTTGTTGACAGAGACAACGTCAATGACGTGAAGATTTTCATTAAAGGCGGGCTGAAGCATGGTCGAGTAGAGGTGAATCGTCGGCAAGTGGTATACTTCACGTCGAGGGATATACGGTATGGTCGTGTGAAGTATATTCATAATGGGGGTGATAGCACAAAGGACCACATTGAGTTGAGGATAACTGATGGACTCGGGACAGTGCGTACTAATGTGCCAGTTACCATCATCTCACAAGATGACACACCTCCGTTTCTTGTGACGAATGCTGGTCTTGAGTTAAACGAAGGCGAAACCGCAATCATCGGCAAGAATTTATTGAAAGCCCGTGATTCTGATTCGCTGGATTCTAACATTGTATTTACCATTGTGTCGCCCCCACTCTACGGAAAAATATTATTGAAAGTGGCTAAACAGTCATCCGGATATAGAATAAATTCTTTTACTCAGACTCAAATAAACAATGCGCAAGTCTACTACAAACACGGTGGCAAGGAGGTATTCAAGGATTCAGTGAAGTTTACCGTCCGTGATAGAAATGATCCCCCGAATGTATCACGACTGCAGACTTTTTACGTGCACGTTAATCCAGTGAATGATAACCCACCCATCCTGTGCAACAGTGCGACGCGTGCGATGTACATCAAAGAGACAGACATTGCCTACATCAGCAGGTCTCAACTATGCTACACCGACGCGGAAACAAGCGATGATAATCTTTTATACACAATTATGGCACCTCCATACTTCGTCTACAGCTCCGGTCGAGAAGATGCGGGTAGAATCGTATCCACTCACCGTTTCAGCTCATTCAACAAAAAAACCGATATGCCCCCTATTACGAAGTTTAAACAGGCTGATATCAATCACCTTAAATTAGCATACATATCGCCACCTAAGGATATCGGATCAGAAGCCAGATTGGTGCGATTTCTCTACAGCGTTCGAGATACTAAAGGAAACCGCGTGACAGGCCAGCATTTTGACATAGAAGTGCAACCGGTAAACAACAAAAAACCACGGTTCAACACTAATAAATTATTGGTCGAGGAAGGCGGGATGCTGAGCATTTCGACGAATCAGTTGTCTGCTACTGATGACGATACAGAAATGGAAGATCTGACCTTTGTATGTAAATCTTTGCCACATTATGGAACATTACAAAAGAATGGTATAATGATGGGGAAGGGCTCATCTTTTAAGATCAAGGATCTTCATCAAGATGCAATCAGGTGAGCATTTGGCTTTTTACTCTTTTTAAGTCACCTGATAACTGAATGTACTTCTGATATATATTTGGCTGTAATAATGTATAATAATGTATGATGATATGTCGTCTTATTAAAACAAAATTTCATTGATTGTTAATTTTAGCACCATAATTATTATGCTACAATATTGTTTAAATCTTGAATGTTACTAGCAAGCATTTGACTGCTGTTTTTTACTGTCTATTACTATTGCTAGAAGTATTGGCTGATATTGGTATAGTAACTCTAGTCAATATATTGCTGAGGTCAGTATAATTATGTGAGTATTACAATTTTAGAACAAAAACACCGCTTCAAATGATTCTTTATCTCATTGCAGAGAACTTGTATGTTTATATCTTTATTTATTGGCCAAGTCTGCACACATCTTAAAGATACTTTAAATTTTACCAACATTTCAGATATCTTCATGATGGATCAGAAGTGGTAGTGGATACTTTTATCCTGTATGTAACAGATGGCGTCCATCGAGTAAGTAAGGTGATCTCTGTCGATATCATACCTGTAGATGACCAAGCACCTCGGCTCTCAGAAAATCTACACGCCCACTTGATTGTGTCTGAGGGTGGTGAGGCAGTCATAACACCGTCAGTTCTTGCTGCAAGAGATGAGGATACTGATGATGAAGTTCTCACATTTGTTATTGTTAAACAGCCCATGTATGGGAAGATACAAATTGGCACTAACACTGTTATCAAGTTTTCGCAACAAAATGTTAAGGATGGCATTATCAAATTTGTGCACACAACCAATGAGATAGGATCTAAACCTAAATTGGATAGCGTGACGTTTATTGTGTCTGATCAAGTATATCCAGTGCCATCAAACTTACCCATATATGACCTCAATATAACCATAACACCCGTCAATAACAAAAAGCCTGTTATTCTCCTGGGAAATCCAATATATGTCAACGAGGGCAGCCAGTTTACTTTAACTAAAGATTCATTGGATGTGCGTGACTTGGATACCGAGGCGACGAAATTGAATTTGATTATATCCAAGCAGCCCCAGTGGGGGTATCTAGAAAATACCAAACCCTCCGCCGGCTCGCGAAAAATGAGCATCGGTAAACGAATCAACTCTTTCGCTTTGTGGGATATCTATGAAGGAACAGTGAATTATATACAAAATAATCACGTTGGGGTTGAGCCGTTGTATGATTCTGTGGAGTTATACACCACAGACGGGAAATTTGAATCACCTCGTGTTACCATGGCTCTATCAATAATTCCACAAAATGATGAAGTACCTAATGTCATGTTGCAAAATTTTATTGTTGCCGAGGGTGGTCACATGACAATAGATCAGTCTATGTTAGATGCTATCGACCTTGATATTCCCAAAGATAATGTGAGGTTCAAGATCTTCAAGAGGCCTAAACATGGTCGGCTCATTACAAAGACATTTTCTGGCACCGGTTTGATGGATTTTACGGCTGATCAATTACAAAGTGGTCTAAAGTTGATATACAGCCATGATGGCTCCGAGACACGCCAAGATCACTTCACTCTGCGGGTTACCGATGGCTATCACACAACATATAAGACCTGTAACATCACAATCACTTCTATCAATGATCAACTTCCAAGACTACTCAGGAATGAAGGCCTCGATGTTACTTACAAAGAAACGGCCTACATCTCTCGTAGTGTCCTCCAAGCTCTTGACAAGGACAATAATGGCAAACATCTGTTCTACATCGTCACAGGTGTCCCCAAAAAAGGTGTATTGGAGTGGCGATTAGACAACAGGTTACCCAAACCAAATTCCAGGTGGAGAGTTATCAAGAAAGGTCAGAAATTCACGCAGTATGATGTGGACATGAATCGGGTCCGGTACCGACATACCAAAGGAGGAGCGGATTTTGTGACAGATGCATTCTATTTCGTTTTATCTGATGGACTCAATAAGCGACCAATAGACACCTTCGACATCAGTGTGAAAAATCTCAAGAAAGTGAAGATAATGGAGCTTACAAACAAAGGACTAAAGATAAATGAAGGTGATTCAATTGTTATTACCCCAAAGTTACTGCGTGCCTCTGATGATTCTACCAAACCAGATGACATTGTGTTTGCAGTAACATTACCGCCGTTACTCGGGCAACTTCAATATTCAAAAAAAGCATCATTTCCGATAACTAGCTTCACGCAGTTTGATATTAACGAAGGTCGGGTTATATACAATCACTTAAGCAAAAGCGATATCACGAACGATGAATTTAATTTTACCGTAACTAATGGATTAAGCGGTACTATCGACGGGAGTTTTAATATTCTCATCAATCCACAGGATAAACACTGCCCAACACTGAAGGTAAACTCTGTGATGGAAGTCATTCAGGGTACTGAAAAAGCCATGACACCATCGCATCTGCGAGTGGATGACCCTGACACTCCCGAACATAATCTAACATTCATTCTCACGAAAGGTTCGCGGTATGGAAATATATACAATCGTGGCATGCTAATCACTCACACTTTCACGCAGTACGATATAGATCATGGTTATATCTCGTATGAAAGCTTCGACACCTTCACCGGAACAGACAGTCTTTTTATGAAGATATCTGATGGGAAACACAATGGATATTATATCAACAAAACTCTCATGCACGAAGCATTCAAATTTGTGATAAGAGTCAACCGACTCGTTAATGACACACCGAAATTACGAGTGAATAAATCTCCGAGAAGTCTGGAGTACCTTGGACGTGGACGCTATGGTTTTATTTTAAGCGAAAAAAACCTAAAAGCTACCGATTCGGATACTAATCCTTCGCAACTTATCTACGTGATAACCAAGAAACCGAGAAATGGCCACTTGGAGAATGTTGTGTCGAAACGATTTGTGCGGAGACGTTTTTCACAAAAAGACATCAACGACAAAAGTATCTGGTATATTGTCAACAAAGACGTCCACACCTTTAATGACACATTCCAATTTCGCATAGAAGACAAGCGTGGCAATGTGCTCAATCGACAAAGGTAAATGTGACAAGTATGTCGGTACTGATAGTCAAATCGTTGGTGGAGGGGGTTGTTGCACCGTACTTTTTGAATCACTTTAATAGTTCAAGAATTCAGAAATTCAGAAATTTTAAATTTGCGCGACTTTGTCACAATGCAGTATTTATTCAATCTATCCATTCCGAGCATTTTGAGCATATGGAGGATATTTGCCGTGTGAGATTGTCTTCATGGTACAGCATGGTCATAAAATATGTATACTCCTGTCTATCTGAGTTCTTGAAAAATATAGATAAATATTTTATAGTGTTTCAACCAAATTTTTAACATATTCTTAGGTACTTATTAATAAGAAATTTATGTAACATTTCGTTACAAGAGTTAGCATATAATTTTGAGGTATATGCAGTATAGATAACAAAATTACACGCTGTGCTGATATCATTTGACTGAATACACTTCCTTGAACTTATCTAAGTTAATCTTCATGCGATGTGTTTCCACCAGTTTGAAGCTCATGTGGTCGTATGTGGAGTTTGTGAAGACAGACTACATTGTGTGCGAGAATATTGGAGTAATCAGCGTGGGTCTGATGCGTTCCGGATGGCTTAAGGAGTCCGCATTCGTAGCTGTCAATGTCAGAGAACTATCTGCGAAATCAGGATCTGATTTTATACCTAACCCCGTAGCACAAGTCCAGTTTGATCCAGGTAGACTTCATTTACTGTAATGATAATTTCGCTGTTATTTGCGATTGCCCCGTTTAACGTCGTTGTTTAAAAGTTTCTGTATTTGTTTATCAATAATTGTTGAATATTTACGGTACACAAGCCATGATGTGATATATTTAGTACGGCACATGCAGTTTACGCATTATTATACCACCTCTGCAAATAATAAATAAGTCTGGCTAGTTGCTTTACGTAACATTTATGCTACGATTGATTTTCAGCAGAAGCGATTATTGCATGAAGTTAGTGTTTTATGAGAGTGTAGTGGAAGATTGATGATTTTCTGTCGGTCGACAAAACATTCATAAGCTTATGACTGTGAAATATTGGTATATTATGATAAGGTAATGTGTTTTGCTTGTTAATAAGTCTTTGCTCTATTGTATTTCATTATGTACATTTGATTGAGTATATGCCGTAGGTTATGTGCTTGATACTGTTTTTTACAATGTACATTGACCAATAAATCAATTGACTGACCACATGACAAGTTGTCATTAAATTAAATGGCACATCACCGGTGCGTAATTTATCATTGCTTCTATTAGAATTATTAACATTTGGTAGGTCATAACTCTGTGGATGAGTTTTGTATATTTGTATATTTTTGCACATAATAGCTTATGTGAAGCCATGTAGGTTACAAAAACTAGCTTTATAAAAATTTTCGTAAAGAGTTATTTGTAGTCGTATCCTCTTTCAGGTGAAACAATTTGTACAAAAAATTTAATTTTTTATATTTAATATTACTCTTTGTGATGTATTTTTATAGCCCGATCATGCAAGCTGTACATTGAACTGAATGTGAACTATCACATAGCATTCGGTGATACCATTTAGTTCTATAATGATTTTATATTTTTGTGCGCATCTTAGTATTTCTAGGTTATTATATGTTCTAGGTTGAATAGATTAATTGTAAATTTCACTGTTTCGTGCCAATTAGGCTACTTTTTACTTGTTACATACCATTATATCTTCTATTTTTTGTGTATACCATGTTGTATTACCTTTGTAAAGTGTCGCTGATAACTAGTTAATTGAAGAGAGACTATAAATACAATAATGATAATAATAATAATACTAATAATTAAAATTACAATTATTCATAAGTAGTTTAGGAAGACGCTATTAAAAGGTTTACTTAAATCTGATGAACATATGAAAAGTAATACTACACATGAAAATATGTATACAATGTGACTAGTAAGTTCTTTTCATTGTTCTGAAAGCTGACAAAATGGAATTTTTAGTCCCTCTTAGAGACATTGATTTTCATCACTGTTTTTATAATAATCATTTTTTTTATTATGTACATTTCTGTATTTGCCAGGTGTGGCGCATTCCACCTGGACTGTGACAATCCGTAATGACGGTGAAGAGGATGAGGGTAGCGAGAAGTTTAAACTAATGTTGAACCAGCCTGTCAACACCATCCTGGGAAAGAGGGATAGAGCTCGCATACAGATCATTAATGCCAAAAATGGTGCGTACATTTAGTACTAGGAATGGTGAGTGTCTGGTCTGTGCTACGACAGTACTCACATTTTAATCATTTATACCAAGAATGGTGAGTGTCTGGTCTCTGCTACGACAGTACTCGCATTTCAATCATTAATGCCAAGATCTGTAAGTATATAGACTATTTTGAGACACTACTCGCATTCTGATCATGATATCTATGAACGCTGAATATTTTTACTCTCATTCTGATCAGTAATGCCAAGAACAGTTGGTACATGTATCAGGTTGAGATTCAATTCACATTTGGATAGATGGACCATGTTGAAAAAGACTTACTGATGTACAAAAGAAAGACGTAACTTTTGTAGCAATAGTTATGACATTTACAGTATATATCGACTAAGTAAGTACCAAGTTGGTACAGAAGGCTGAGTGATAGCTATCTCGTTTTAGATGAAGTCTATGTTTTATCGTAGAAATCTATATAGGTAAAAAGTTGGTACTTCAGTATGTCCTTATGTTGTTGCATCATGTGTTTTTACACTGTTAAGACAGCTTTGATGTCTTACTATCTCATGTCCATTGTGGCGGTGCGATTGCTTCAATGCAAACAGCAGCTGGAGGATTTGGTGCAATTCCGTTATTGATCCGCGCTTGCATCTTTATCAAAATAGATCTATAATTGACACTTTGAAGGTAAGGTACTCGTTAGTGATTTATCAGTCAGGTAGACTTTGTGTTCTGTCGTGATTATTAATACCATGCAGTGCCTGTTTCGATGGTGTAGTTTTTACATGGTTATTGACAGGCAAGTGTGCGCAGTACATTGGCATGATGAGTAAACACCTCCCAGGCTCTGTACGCGCCATGTATCTCAAAAATGTTCACAACCACCCATTCGTAGTGAGTTCACCCGAGTGTACGAATTTATTAATACTACGAGTTGTTATAAATCCTATCTCTCTAGCCTGTCCCTTAATGTATTCACATCAACATTTCTTTCTATCATAAATAAAAAACAGCCAATGCGCATTGTAGAGCATATGCGACTGTTTTCTTAAATAATACACCTATCTAATAAAAAGATATTGAGAAATTATCATTTGAAGAATTCGAAAAATTCAAATTCCTGTTAGAAACTGCTCACTTACACAATTTGAGATGTAAAGTACAATGTTTATAGACCGTAAGTATCAGTCATTAAAGGTCAAAGGCTAGCCGATGCAATTTACAGTGAATGTTTGTGGCAGCTATTCAGCGCAGATATAACGAACTCATCTTGATGATTTACCTATGTTTATAGTATACCATATTAAACGGGTTAGACGAGTACTGTATATTTAAAGGATTTAGTTTATCGTTTTTGTCTTTACTCTGTATTTTATGTGTATCGAGTCAAAGAGCAATAAGTCTATGGTAAAAAGAACTTTTGATAAAGGCTTGGTGTTGTTATGATTGATACAACAGGTTCGTGAACTACGTGACTTGCTGACTTCCGGTCTCTTGCTGATATATTAGTTCAAGTGCAATTTTTCTATAGTACTAGGATGGTATACTGTGAAAATAATAGAACTGAGATGGATGTAATCTGGTCTAGTGAATGAATGTATATCTGTATATGTGTATATAACTACATGATAGTAGTGTAGATAGTATGGCAAAAGACAGATGTGTACAGATGTGAAGTGTGGTTCTACTGATTTTTTTTTGTGCTTACTTTCATCATAAAACGTACAGCATAACTGATTTGTTTATTAGCAAATGTGTGAAAAGGCATAACATTCATACACACGGAAGTCAGATAATTTCCTCAAGAGAGGACTATTTTACTACGAGAATTCTTACAAACCCTTTCTCTTGGAGTATATATTAGTATTTGCATTAATCAACTGTTAACAGTGAACATTTTAAATGCAATGATAAATCTGTATGAAGGTTCGACATGCACTTTTATTAGACCCATTGAGACATATTCAAATTAGCTATCCTCACATGTATTGCCAGCAACGCGAGCTGTCAGAGCCAACAAATGCTCTCCTACCGACGATGTCGGCCAAAGCCGGTGCCCGGTCAGCCCAACGGGACCAGGCAAAGGGACTGAAGAAAAAGCGCAGGAGGCGAAGGCGCCGCCGTCGTAAGGGCAGGAAACGAGGCCGGAAGAAGAGAAAACGAAGAAAAGGAAGGAAAAAAAGAAGGAAAAGTAGGAACATTACCACAGCCAGGCCGAAGGTGGCGGGAGATCTCTTCGATGGTAGCTCCTCCAATGGCATAAAGGTGTGCTTATGTCTTTGTTGTCTATTCATATAGATATATGTTAACCAATTATTACTGTTACCTCTATTTTCATCAGAAAAGCTGTCATTGTTGTTCTTGTCTGATTTTTCTATAGAGTGAAAGTGAATGCCTTTATGTGTAATAAATGCATGTAATTTGAATGTAAACCCTCAAATTCTGGCTGTATCGCAGTCGCTAGTCTTCCAATACTGTGGTCAGTATTCAGTATTCGACACGAAATACTAATTTAGGTTTTTACATTGCAAGTTGTTATTTTATATATATTTACCTATTTCTATATCGCCCCCTCAAAATCCCTCCATAAAATGTCTACCTCTCTGTGTATATTAGCATAATAAAAAGTTTCTACTAAAATAATCTAGCAACACCAGATTTATGCAAGTTTCCCAGTATTGCTAAAAACACTTGTTTTAAACATACATAACACTTCTCATGTATGTTGCAGGTGGCTAAGAAATGTGACATGGGGATCAAAGGTCTACTGCACTTTGACTTCAAGGCTAATCAGATGTATAATTGTGACGGGACTCAGTGGCGGCAGTGGCAGCCCCAGAGGAGCGGTGATGAGCCAAAGGTAGACACACGCAATGCCTGTCCACCTGGTATGGCCTTGTCAATCTTTGAAAAATTCACCTATTGGTAATATAGACAATTTATAAAATCAATCCAATAAATATCCCTGTATTGACATAAGAATATTTGTACACAGTGTCTTTGATAGCCATGTGTTAGAAAGGCACTATAAATCAATAAAATTTCATTTCATCTCACTGCTGTGTTAGGCTATGATTCAACTTACATGTACTTTCTATTGTGTTATACAATGTTATTACTTATTACACGAAATGTATATAGGCGCTTTAGAGACATACTCATTATTAGGGCGCCTCCAAAACAAATGGATTATTATTATTATTCATTATTATTATATATATATTATATATGTATCGTATATTTACCTCAGCTATGGTTTATTGGGCATAGTTTATCAAGTTCTTCACCTACGTGTTCTTGACGGATGGTCTGATCCTGTGTTAGTAGGATGATGGGCCCTGTTATTTAATGTCGTTCACGTGTCAATTTTGCTAGTCGTAATACTCTCCTTACAGACCGGTTCTTCGTGTATTGTACAGGATGGGTGCAATTCATGACGCGTTGTTATAAATTCATCAACAATCGTCTCACGTGGGACAGGGCCGAACAATTCTGTTTATCGACACACAACGCCCATCTCGCCACAGTACTTTCAGCCGACCATAACTTGTGGCTGTCAAGGTTGTCCGGTAAAAATGCCTACTGGATCGGTAAGTCCAACCTCTCTAATGCAACGGCAGAATCTTGTATCACGGCTGCTATTTGCAAAGATAACTATTGATAACTAATTATATTAAATGATATATTTGTAAACTGTCAGTTGGCAAATTGTACAAGCAGTTTTATAGTGTGGTTTATCAAGTTCATATTATTACCATTTGTCAAATGTAAATTGAAAAACTTTTTAACATTATCATTGTAGGGGGCAGTGGTTAGAGCGTTTGACTTCAAATCCAGGGGTCCCTGGTTGGTTCAAATCCCGCTCTAACCAGTATAGTTACTGTGGCGTTTTTCGTGCTGAAAACGTGCTCTATGTCGCTTACCTCCCCGCTATGTCGTCATCTCATAAATAAACATGGACCTATCATAGACTCAGCGGAGTGTGCGACATAGGTAGTTCATATGTAGACATTTGGAACCAGTGGCGTGAATGGAAAAAGGTCAATTGCCTGCCCAGACTCGGTGGGTTTTTCACACTAGGTGTTTCCCCCCACCCCTTATAAGTGAGGCTAATCAGATTGTCGTGTTAACCACATTAATAGGCTAGCTTTGTAAAGGGCCAAGAATGGCCTATCACAACGATTACCTCGGTAATCAGCCTATAAATACAATACAATAAAACTAACAATTGACATTGTGTCGAACGAGGAAATGATACCGACTCAAAAACAAGGTAAGAAATACGATACACTTCATTTAAAAGTAAAATCGAGCGGTAAAATTAATACCCGTCGAAAAATTCCCATTTTTTAAATCTGAACTAAAGTGGCGGCGAATTTCATCACTTTTACAGTATGTGTTAGTCGAATCAAGAAGTAGATATCTCCACGAGGTCTTATTATTTTTCTGCAATTCAACTATCTCCATTTCTACATATCTGGAATCAATCAACATACCTTTCGACATATTTATCAAACTTCTAAGAAATAGGATATTTTTCTGTTCAGAGCAATTTTTAGGTAAGGATTTATGAGAGTAAAGGAAATCAAAATTAAAATTCAGAGTCACCAATGTAGTTTGGACTGCCCCGTGACAAAGGGGCCTACTTCAGCTTGCAAAACGTATTAACCCTCTCCACGCTGTTGTCAGACAATGTTATTTATATAATGATGTAAAATACAGCCATCAATAACCAAAGGGTTAAGAGTCTTCAACAGCAGATCATCGTAACTTGAGATAATGCACATAAACAATTAAACAATTGATAATTTGAGGCACGGGTTTCCATGCAACAAAGGCATCAGTCAAAATCCAGTCGCATTGAGAAATTAATACGCATAAGGAAGTAAGTGAAAAATTACATAATTATATCCAGTGAAAGAAAACCCTCCGTGTGTAACGTAGTATACCCGACCCTCTCATCAGTTGTGGTATATTTAGTCGCGTGGAGAATAAGGAACGCCGTGTAATTATGAACCACGCCTCTACGCCTCAAATATCATTACACGCGCGCGCGATAAAGCTGCAGTGTGAAGGTTGACATTTCGAGTAAATTCAATAATTTATGTCGCATTTCAGTGTTGAGACACATATAACGGGCGTCGTTTCTGTATCACTACGGCAGAGTAGTGTGTTTTCTTACCCATCTGGCATAACATTGTAACATAACACCTCTGTAAAATCAATATTCAATAGTACACACTCGAGCCTCATGTTGAATCATATCATACCAAAACACGATTGCAAACCAGGGCGCACCGAATATTCATTTTTTTATTTATTTATAGGCGGACTACCGAAGTAATCGTTGTGTAGGCCAATTTCATTTATGACCCTTCACAAATCTAGCCTATGTGGTTAACGCGACATTTTGATTAGCCTCACTAATAGGGGGTGGGGAAAGACACCTAATGTGAAAAACCCACCGAGTCTGGGCAGACAATTGGCCTTTTTCCATTCACGCCCCTGGTTCCAGATGTCTAAATACGACCTACATATGTCGCACACTCCGCTAAGTCTATGGAAGGTCAATGGTTATTTACAATGAGATGATGACATAGCGGAGAG
>WURV02144498.1:0-18777 GCA_011762755.2 Epimenia babai
TAAATGATGATTGCTTACACTGAGATAGCAAGATAAAACACAGCGATGGAGGTGACAGCATCTCAAAAACACACCCGCATCAGAGGAAAAACCATCCAGACACTGCATCGATCGATGGAGTTCGCCCCCTTTTCTCCCGATTGACGCGCAAGTAGTGTACCGGAGAAAACGGGGACGTCTACTCTCAAATAATTATAACAATTTCGCTACTAGGTTACTTGCTTCATCCACACCGGGATAAATAGTGATTGTAACGATAGTAATGTGCTGGTTAGCCGTGTCTGTAATAGCAATGATTAATCTATTTTATTTCCTTACTGAGTTCGTTGTAGCTCACTAGAAATAGAATATTGTTACCTTCGATAAACAAGATGGTACCTCAATGACATCAATGGTTTTGCCATATGGGCGATATCTTCGTATATTGTATACATAAAACAATTTCGAAGTAGTATAGCTACATTGTAAATGTGTTATTTGGAATTCTTTTCTAATAACAACTATTGAAATTTATAAATGGAAAAATTTTTATATGTATTGTCACTCGCTACTAAGATCTTCACTGAATTCAAAGTATCGTCACTTTTGAAGGTGCCTGGGCGCGAATTAATGCGTGCAATTTAGGCTACCTGCAATTTTTGCAACGTTTGCTGCCGATATTTCAACAAAAATTTGGCTCAACCGCCGATTGCCAGGTAGATGCAAGTTCTTGCAAGCAGCTTAGGCACATGACTTACAATAGTGAACACAATTTTCTGATAGTGTGTAGACACCTCGGTGTAATCGTTGGCACCTCACTAAAATAATTCGAACAACGTAATATATTCAAAATTCCAATACCTATTGTTAAACTAATCAAGAAGCGAAATCTATTTTCCTCTTACCATCCGGTTGAATATGTTTATTATATTAAAAAAGCAAATCTATTTTTTTATCAGAATAATTTTCAAAAATATATAATTATTATCATCATCGTGGATCTTCGTTACAAAATCTTACGAAAAACGTGGAACAACACAGACCGACAAGTGTTGGCACGCGCCGCTAACACACGGTAATTGGCAGGCGGCAATAGTACAGTGGCTGCTGATAAAGCTTTCCTTGGTACCTAACCACACAGCAGACTCCGCGAAACATTAACAGCTCGCGTAGAGCTTTCGCTATAACATAACAGGCTGCACTATTCCGTGCTGGTTAGGTATTTTGTTGCTGTATTGTTTTCGTCGGTTAACTTTCACTTTTGTTTTGAGGTATGTACCTTTGCGTATCTATTAGACTACTGTGTGCATTATTTGAGGCAGGCATTATTCTCTCTGTAACGCAGACTGCATTCGCGTAGTTTATTTTGAACTGCACATATAAAACAAGAATTCGCGTTCTTCAGAGTGACTCATCGTCGAGCAGAAACGGATGGGTGTCCCCGGGGATGTCGCTGTGGTGTTGACAGGCGGAGGTCCGTGGGGATTTCGACTGTCTGGAGGTGGCCAGCAACCCTTACGAGTATCCAAGGTTAGTCTTATACATCCGTGCAGTATTACGTACCTCACAATAGCGTAAAGTCCACGCTATGTAGATAACTATAACAATTGAAAGCGTATATAAGTTATAAATCAAAATGAGTTTTAGATTAAATTCTCTTCTTAACATGCCGTTTCCCTTCACAAATAAAGCTCGATATGCAACGCGCGATAGATCCTCTGCTCTGGTGGTAGTCATTAATTGAGCAAAGTGACTAATAAATCTGGTATAGGCAATTACGCGCTGGCAAAAATAAGTACAGAAACGTCTGCTGACGTACGGAAACCAGTAATAATTAGCCAGTTACGCTTTAGTTTTCTCTTCAAAATCTGATTGTCAATACGATGGTCGAGGATGTCATCTAATTAAAAGAAGTCTAATGCAAACCATCGTTAACAGCATGTTCTCGTTAATATAATTAAGTTTTAATGGAATCATATTGTGAATCATTTCTTTCAAGTCACCATTCCTCACTCAAAATTAATATGAAATAAGATTAAATTTTTTTTTGATATTTAGTGCCGTTTTAACACACGGCTATAAAAGACACTTTACAAATTTACGGTTATTATGATTAAATAGAAAAACAGTTCAAAATCTAACTGGGTAATAAATGAGTCGAAAATATATGAGACATATACAGTAAGATCACAGATGAAGGAAATATAACTAAAATTATAGCACAGAGTCGAACAGTGTCCGACATAACATCACGCTGTAATACCATAATAAATACAACACGAAAATACGTCAGATAAGAGAATTACATGGTATTGCATTATAAAATAACCCACACAGCCAAGGGATGAAACATGGTAAAAGATATCACAAACAAGTCACTGTAAACTTGGCAAAATTATGAAAAAAAAGAAAGTGTTAAGTTTGGATTTCACGGTATTTAGCTCTGTACATTGTCTAATGTGTAATGGAAGAGAATTAAAAAACATTGTTAACTAAAATTAGAATTAAAAAATTTAGTAACCTAAAAATTTTGTAACTTATTCGTCATTAGATCATTGGTGTCGTTATTTTAAATCTCGCTGAAATATATGATTTCTCATAATATTAAAATCTGTCCTGTATTGAGTTAGATCTCTCAAGGTTCGCATTACCCGATTCATATTGATTTTAACTACTTCCCCTATGAGAGCTGGCGTCACGTCAATCATAATATCGATTTTAAAGTCAGGCCGCTCCAGTCATGTCGAAATCAACAAATTCGACCTAAATGCTGCAGTGGTATTGGTTGTTACTCTCTATAATGAAACTATAAAATTCAGCGTTATAATGGGAGGTTCTTTTATAATATTTCATTCACTATTTATATGCGCAGCTAAATATATGACATTATTCTTGGTCTCATCATTCCGATCATTCTTTTTACAAAAACAACGATTTGCTGACGATACATTTTACGTCTATAGGAATAATGACATTTCGCGCCATGTTTAAGTTCGTTTCGTAATGGTAGCGGATGGCGATAAGGCTTCTATCCACGATCTTACACACTCGAAACGTGTCTGTGGATCAAAATTCATCCGATTTTGTATATGTACGGCATGCCATGGCCGTCAAAAAGCGAGTTATCGCGCTAACAGTGCATGCATGGGATCACTCTGTTCTCTGAAGCATTAAAAGAAAGGCCCGCGACTGACCGCTTCACGGCGACTGGTAGTTTTTCATTTATGATTTTTTTTCTCAACTTTGATATCAAGCACATCATATTAAAATAAAATTATTCAGCGTTTTTTTAAAGCATGTGGATATTTTACAATGGCTATTTTGATTACTGAGTCGGGTGATTATCATAAGTCTCAGCTGAGCATTTTCTGAGCAATTCTATAAGTTCCAGTCAATTCGCGGTGTACCTCAAGGTTGTTTTCCTTTGCCATATCCTATTGGCTATGCCTTTTTTAGGCTATATTAATTTAATTGGGCATCATGAAAATGATTGTTAAATATTTTAAAATCTTTTTCATTGATTCATGCCGATGTGGTTAACACGACAAACTAATTAACCTCAGTTAAACGAAGTGATGGAAAACACCGTAGTGACAAACCCACCGACCCTAGACAGACAGTAGACCTTCTCCCACTCATGCCGCCGGTTCTAAATGCCTGCAGACAGCCTACATATGTGAGCGCCATTAGACACCATCCAAAGATCATACGAAACACAGCTATATTAGAGGGGAGAAGCCCTTACATAACCACACTGGAAGGGCTTTTCACCCCCCCCCCTCATAGGCACACGGGGTTTAAGGCGTTGTTTACCAGAAAAAACACCACATAATAGTGGATAAAGCGGAAATTGATCCAGAGTCGTGTGTATGCAAGTCCAACGATCTAACTGCATCCGGGATCCCGATTTATACAGTATACCGACTTATACACCGTGAAATATATTTCAATAAATACGCTTGGATCATGCTTAATGGCTGTACGGATTATCACACTTGTGATCTGTAGTTATGCCACTTCGATTCATTCTCATCGACAGAAGTAAACAAACCAGTTCGATCGATGGGAGAAGGTACTGATCACATACGCGATCTAAGCAGCATGGATAGGTTCTTCCGGCATAATGACCGACCATATGTTTTGTACTTTTGTACCTTCACTACACGAGTTAAGCTCGAAATTCTCAAATGCTATGACTCGGCAAGCGATTTTCTTCGCGCAGCCATTCGCTGTACATGACGTTGCTAGGCGACGCCAAGAACAAATTGCCATGACAACACTACAGCTTACATCGGCAAACCAATTAATATAAAGAATTGACATTTATAGTTTATGGATGCATACAAACAGTGGAAAAGTGTGACGAATGTTTTAATAACAATTTGGCTGTACTGGTCATTAATTTTATAGTTTAGATCTTCAATCTGAAAGGGGCAAACATCTATGCCGCATACACTACGTCAATCAGGTGAAGAATAAATTCGTTCAATATCCCCCGTTTGCAATTTTGGCATTAGTACAAGGCAATCAGCACACAGGAGAGTATATGATTAACTTGGCTCTATAGTTCATCAGATTACACGATGAAGCACAGTGTTAATGCGGAAACTTGTTATTAATAAAATTAGTTAGTCTAGATAAGAGGCGTTGCCCTTAAACTTTTACGTTACTATAAATAACATGGCTACGCACTCTTATATTTATAGCTCATAATGATGTCTACAAGCAAAACGACACGCTCAAGCTCTAAATATTCAGCTAGAAATGTGTACAACCAATATCAGTCAATTTTTGATAGCCCTGTACATATTTCAGGCCATACTATTCTAATATTTGATCGTTCTGCGATCATGAATTTGGTTCGTACCCAAGAATTGGCTGGCTGTTTATGTTACCCATCCACTGACAGGTTGAATGGGCTATGGCGTATGATACAATCAGAGAGTCTGGCAATCTCCACGATCAAATCAATAAACCGGCTTCTTTCTGGACAACGAAGCGATACAGCGGAACAGCAATGTTGTATCTATGCTCGAAAACATATCTTCAATTTTTTATCTGTTCTAATTTATGTTATGGGTGGGAAAACGTAGTGAAATTCGTGCGCGAAATGTATAGGGATCTCAAAACCCCCATAATCAAGAGTAGACAATCAGATGAGCCGTAGCGTAGTTGAGGAAATGAGTTTCTAATATATCACAGTTATAGATGTGAAATGTATCAGCAGAAACATATACATTAGTACTTGAAGTTATTTTCGTTCGACTTTTATCTTGTGAATAAGATCGATACCTGAAGCACGTTATTTTGTTGGATTTTGGAGATCAGCAAAAAGCAGGTACCGGTCGTGATATTTTAGACGGTCATCGACCTTTTTAGTTTCATCTTCAGACGCGTTTTGCCGTATCTGTCGCAGAAACCAAAAACAACGATATTTCAGAGTTAAAAACAGTGCCCATATCTCTCGGCGCTCAGAATTCTTCGAAATGTGTCAAATTTCGAATAACCGTCACAATCGGTAAACGCCAACATTCTGTTGCTTTCTAGTTCTTTTCGCCTTGGCAATTTATCATAGCTGCCGCGTATACAGCCCTCTGGCATGCAACGCTCGTACATTGGATGATTTATGAAGAGTAACGACTGCTCCCAGACCTACCTGCATCCACGGTCTGTCTTTCACAGCCTTAGGTGTCCAGAGGCGGCAGCAATCTACCCACAGCGATCAGTCGTTTGCACCCTCGTAACCGTTCGTTTGTTCTTTTGTTCGCGCCTTAGCTGGTGGAGTTTTATAGTAGTCTATACAAACATAACTTCCATACATTTATAATCGACAGTAACTAACCATACTGCCGCTACCGGTGCTCGCAAGACGCGCTTTGTCTAATTAGGCATATGACTTTTTCTACGCATATGCAATTATACACTACGGTGTAGGAGTTAAATAATCTCCCGTTGATAATCTTGTATAGAATCCTCTTATCTATACTGTTTGGGCATGCACCTTGTCGATAACTGAAATCTAGAAGTTCTATTTAATTATAGACAAAGATAACAAGATTTACCTGACATCATAATAATAAAACGCTGTGTTCCATAGATAAGTAGAGCAGACAATAATTATAATTTCCACTATTGTATGTGGAACTCTAGAGGTTCAAGTAATTACTAGCAGAGATATTCGCAGGGTTAGGAATGTTTAGTTGATATAGTCAGTATAGTTGTTTGGAACATCGATAACCGATTTTTGGTTACGCTGATATTATGCTGTGATCCCCGCAAGTTGGCTCGTTGTTGTGTATCTATAAATATCGAGTATGGCTTCGCGCTGAAGAAGAGATGTAAACGCAAAGTAATGGCTGACAAAATATGGACGTTATGTTAGAGTGAAACAGTTAGAACACCGCATGGGAAACGCGGGAAGTTGTATGAGCCGGAAGAAGAGACCGAAAGACGACAGATATGCGGTAAGACTAAACCACGTACGAGAGAGATATCAAAGCTTGTACCGAGGTGTATTTGTGCTGATTTATTATATTAGAAATCTCAACCTGAATGATCGTATGGGTTCACACCGTACGTACTACACACACTAGCCTTATTGTGCCGTGCTGCGTGTATATTATGGAGTTGTGTACTGTGCAGTATTAGTATTTGGCAATATTCCCTTAACGTTTCACAGTGAATATGAAATAAGACTCGTGGCACGAAGATAAAGGATGGCTTGTAGCTGGAAAGTTATTCCTGGCATATGGACGTAACTATGCATAATAATGATGACTCATTGTGTTGATCGTATGAAGTATTAGGCACGCTTATCTTTCTGTATGATGGCAAAATTTAATATAGCCACTTGTTAGACACGCGTTACTCAAAGGTATACTCGATCGTGTCTCAAGTGTACACGTGGTGAGATCAGAATTTGAACTTTGGCAAAACCTCCTTCTATGACATCAACCTTTGCACACCTCGAATTAAAAAAAGTAATGAATGCATGTGCACATTAAATACAAATAGATATAGCCTCGAATGAATTTTCAAGTCTATTCTAAATGCTGCAAATACTGTAGACTTGAAGCATTAGATGCTAAAACTTAATCGTATCGTGTTTTCATGCGTATTTTTGTATCTGTGAAAACCCTTATCTTTGTTATGCTGATCACCGCTGTTGTACAATTCATTAGCTAAAACCATTAGTTAACATTGCCTCATTAATGCATTAATGCAGAGAATAGCTCTGTGGGAAGGGCGTCGCCCAATAATCAGAATGGTTTGTATGACAGGTTATTCAAATTTTCTTTTCCTTTCTTTCCATTGGCGAAGTAAGCTATTTAATCCCAATTGAACAGGTCGACTTATCTTAAAGTGCTAGTGGAATTTATCCGTGGCAATATGGGTAATGTGCACCATGAAATTTAAAATGTAAGGGGCATGCGGGCAACTGACTTGCCCGAAAGACCTGCTTTGTGTCAAGCAGCGCAAGTGGCAGTAAGGAGCTACGTGTAAATGTCATACTTTGAGTTTTACATTGAAGTTGATAAACGCTTGCTAAAGGCGAAGTTCGATAAACCTTCTTTTTTAGCTGTTGAAGCAATTTCGTTTATGAAGTTGATAGTCTAGCGTAAATAATCGATTTAAATGTCATTTGTATGTCGAATGTCGAGGTCGAAGATTTGATCTTATCACGTTGATAGGCACTAGACGGTCCTGCTCAAGTTCTGTTTGAAGCCTTCTTCCATTAATTCCTATATTCCAGCGTGGGATTTGATCACTTATTCATCACCGTGTTCGCTTGTCTATGTATATATATGTAACCGGCTATTTGTCAAATTAGGATATTTGTAAATTTCCTGAAATTATCAGAAAATTTCCAAAGTGCTTGTTTCAATCAGGAAATTTACAAAAGGCCTGAAAATTTCAGGACATTTACAAATTTCCTGGAATTTTACCTAAAAAATTGACTAATTTCCTGATTACGTGTGTCTTGGTACCATCGAAAGACTGAGCAGTCTTGAGTGCGTCAGTTGTGGGATCATACTCCTCACGAGTAAACACACTATACTTCTTATTATGATTAGTTTCAAGAGTTCCACTTTAAACCTATACTCCATGTCATTTCGCATCGCGAACAGTTGAGTGTAGTATGATCTATAGTATGAGCAATAAGATATCCGAACTTAACTAATATTTCCCCAGACTTTTAAAGCCAAATTTATTCAGAATCAACCAATTATATTATTACCAGGGCAACAATGGACTTCTTAGAGAGCTTTTTCTATGGGTAAGGCTATGTTTTTATGATCCTTCTAACAGCCCTATGTATAGTATTCTAGATTGATGAAGCTATGTTTTATGATCCTTCTAAAAGCGCTTTGTATAGTATTCTAGATCAAACAATGTTATTACATGTGGATACTTCATTTCAGGAAATTTGTCAGACTTTTGAGATGAAATTCCAGGAAATTGATAAATTTCCTGAAATTTTCGGGCCATTTGTAAATATCGTTATTGAAACAGGCACTTTTCAAATTTCGTGAATATTTCAGGAAATTTATAAATATCCTAATTTGTCAAAACAGCCTGTAACATATATACCCATTTCTCTTCCGCTTTGTTATCCACTGTTTTTGTGATACGAATTATGACCGTCTTTTTACCACCATTGAGCCTAGACTATCAAGGATCGTTCGTATTATCAGACGTTTTCCGCAGCAAGTTCATTGTATCCGTAGTATACATTAGGTTATCCGTCGTATACATTAGGTTTTCCAACCACGATTTCGTTATTCGACCTAATTACTCGCAAGGACGTCATCACGATATATGTATCATCCTTGAACAGACGTACGAGTGATTAGTTATATGTACTAGCTCTCGATAATATTTGTTCTGCTCTCACACATGTGTCCATACATGCTCATTGCTGAGAAAAACCAAAGGTGTCTTTCAACACGAACTATTTTCGCTATCTTGCAAAGGCATTCGAGTGTAGTTTGCGCATAAAGTCCTACACGGATCATGTCTCGAGATAACGATTAGACGTACGATGTATGGAAAGCTTCATACTTTTTGCTAACGCAAGAATAAAGTACCCCCATCGTTCATAAAGTTTCGGTACTTTCTCGAAACGTTATATCACCGAGATCGCAAAATCATCCTGAAGTTAACTTCCTGGACAAGCTATGAATTGACTACAAAAGAATGTTCATATGTTGCCCTTTATTATTATCAACCACATATTTCTTTAAAGCACTGCTTTTAACAAGACATTGTCTTATAGCGACTTTTTTATTGTTTTAGATTCGTATCATGCGCTAGGTAGTATTGTTCTCCTACCATGCAAATATACATGGCTGGCTATGTTCATTTGAGATGCATAAGGCGTTACTGTGGAGATATAGTACCATGAAAGGCAGTTCAACCGGCTGCCGGAACCCACCGTCAGAGGGACGTTGTTTTTGCAACTCTACTTTGTCCTTTGTACATATTTGTACTTGAATAGAATGCAGCTGTAAGGGTCCTGTCACATCACCGGAATGATTCTTGGTAGTGAAATGAAATTTATTTGTTTAAAGTGTACTTATTAGCAGAGCTGTCAAACACACTTTACATGAAACAATAGCCTAATGTTTATCATAGACTATAATGTAAATACCTAAATTATATCAAATTAACCCCTAACAGGATACAGGCAATACAGATCAATGTTAGATACAATTATGTACATTTACAGTGAGCATGAAATAGATAACAATGTTGAATAATACCGTGGAAAGTAGAACAAATATCGAAAAATGGAAATCCTATGCAGGCAAAGTCGCCATCAATATGAAGATTTAGTGAAAAACAGAAACAGGCAATCTCACTTTGAAAGTGTTGATTCTCGGCAAATTAATAAAGCACTGTTGAACTATTTAGTGAAAGCAATGCTAAATAAGTGTGTTTTGAGATTGCTTCTAAATTGGCTGACAGTTGTCAGAGCAATCGTATAATGAACGTAACGAAGAAAAGTTATCGAGATAGAAAAAAATCATATAGTAGATACTTTCAACAACATCGTCCTAAATTGTCTTCAATCTGTTTTGCGATGTAGATCCGAAAGCGAAGCAAGGCGGATTGCGGGGGACTGACGGAGGGTGACGTTTTAGTTTCGGTGAATGGACAGCCCGTCGAAGGTCTCAGCCATACGGAGGCGATGGATAGGATGGACGGGTCAGCGAACACACTGTCTCTCACTATCAACAGGTAGGTGAAGCGCGACTCTGCTTTATTACTTTACTGCGATCTAAAGATCCCGGAACTACTAGGTGTTCTTATTTATGTAAAATATAACCTCTGCACGTTACCTACTGTGCAACTTTGACACTTCTGTATTAGTAAACGTGTCGAGTATTCACAATTTTATAGTTTGATATCGATTTATATTTAATACGCAGGAGTCCGCCAACCGTAGAAACACCTGTGGAGATCCCAATCGTTATGCAAAAATCTCTTACCAGCCAACCAGCCACGATTTCGGAACAGTCGGTGTCCAGCGTCATGCCAGATTGTACACGAATAATGGTGACGTCTACAGAAAGCGTGATGTCAAGTAACGAAGCAGGACCTCGATTCGCCGAAGAAAACAAACGCGCAATGCGAGAACGGTACGCGATTAGTAACGTTTTTGTAGATAGCACGAAAGCGCCTGTGGATTACGGGCCGAAAGTGCGATCGGAAGAGAATCTGAGATCTTGGTCTACAACTCGTGAACCGTCGGCTTTATTCACTTCGACCGTAACGGCGCAGGTTAACAAGGAACACGATAAAGAGAATGTATCTCCACTACCGGAAGTCAAACCGAAACAGATACCGGTGTTTAATGTGAGGAAGATTGGCGCGCAGCCGCCTGAGAGCGCGACTGATGGACTGGAAATGCATCGCAGCATGGATGAAGATCTATGCACACAGGGTGGACAGGCGTTGAAGCGTGGCAAGGCCAAAGTACCTGTATTCGGACCTCCAGTGCAAATCAGTCTGAAAAACCAGTCTCTCAACGGCATTTCGTCCTCCGATCCTTCCATCACTATCAGTAAGTGAACCACGTACAGCCTACCTATGTGATATTTAGTCTTCCACTGTAAAAGTCGATTGTACGTATTCATGGTAGATATAATGTTCATTATGTATGCATCAACATCATAAGAAGCGCGCAATGACATGTGAGGTGTGATAATAGCATCTACCATGTCAGTAGGGGCATCTATTAATTTTCCACCATACATAGTTGACAATTGTCAAATTAGTTGCTCAATAAGATAAATAAAATATTCATTTGGCCATAAATCAACCGTTAACAGTTTCTTAATCCATATAGGTCAAGATGTTAGGAATCTAAATCTCTTTATCTACAAGAAAATAGTTCATTAAGAATATTCGGCTGGTTTCTAGTGGACTGTAGCTCACACACATCGTGCTGATTTTTGTATATTATCAAACATACAATAGTGCAACAAAGACATATATAATGAAGCTGGCACGGTAAAAATTCAAAGTTTATAAACTTATGATAACCAGTCTTTACGGATCTTTATATAAATCCTGCCACATCCCTGTGTCCTGTATTGCTATCTGGCACCATACAAACTTCACTCGAAAGGTCAGTTCTCGGTATATATTGGCAAAGAAAACTGGATATTAATACGATGTTGAGAACCGCTGTAAGCTGGGTAATTTGCTTTTACGTCGAATGGTATTAGATTCATCTGCCTCGCATTAATCTATGGCACGTACATACAATACATGTTGCGGAATGCGAGTATTGTAGAAGCGCTTTTGTAGTGTATTGGTATAACGATGTTTTTGCAGAGAAGCTGTTTTCCGACTCGGCGTTTTATGACGACTCTCGGGATAGTTATCCAACCATCGACGAACAAATGCGATTATGTAGAGCGATATCACGCTCGCTCACGGCGGCTGCCAATAAGAAAGCTCGGGGAGCTCGAATGTTTGCCAAAAGACAAAAGCGTTCATCGTTTTGGGTACACGAAGGCCCGCATAGCGGCCCGAGCAGCGAGATTTCATCGGAAAGCGACGCCGGCTCTATCGACGAACTGCAGAGTGAAATTTCTTTGGAAGAGGGCGGAGATAAACCTCTGTTTCAGTTTCGGATTCCGAAAATCGCGCAACAAGTTGCGCCTGTCGATAGCGACGCCAAGATGAGTTTGAGCAGATCGGAGTTTGAGAAGCTGCGATTAAACAAGCAACGCTGTGAACACAACGCTATTTCTCCCGTGACTTGTTTCAACCTCGCCGCCGACTTGCATAGTCACAAAGGACGCGGCGCGCAGATTTTCGAAAAGAGACGACAATGCGCTGAAGACTGGGTGATTGACGATGGTAACGTGAAGAAGGCGAACCCACCCATTAACAAACTACAGACAATGATCGAGAATAAGGCAAGAGCCAGCCCCACAACGCCGTGGGAAGCCGCGGCCAACAACCAGCCGCTATTTCCACCTTATCCTCCGAGCCAATCACACATCACACCCAGTGTTAAAGCACCTGTCGATGCACCCGTGGCGCGAACGGCGAATCTCGCAGCTGCTAATCCGCCATCTATTCTTGAAGGACCCAAATTCAATCGTACAGCGAAAGGCTGGTCTTCAAGCGAGAGTAAGTAGACCGTGTTTGCGTTTTTAGGTTTAAGTGTCACTATTGTATAACAATATTATATTCGTTAACTATAGCTAGTTATTTATAGCTTAATGTTTCATTGTTATATTGTTCAACATTACCCTAATATATTTTATACAATACACAATTAGTACTACATTCGCCACCGAATAACTCACAGCAGACTGTTGAGTTTTACTCTCGTGATTCAAGTAATATGGCGTTTACACTGCGATGTTTCTTGCTGCAATATCTTGCGGTAGTCATTATTGGCAAGAAATTGCCAATAGTTGCAAGAAATGTATTAAACCAGTGCGCTATTCAGAGCAGTTTCTTGCGCACGTTTAAGCAATGGTGTACTAGCATTAAAGATGTATTCAACATGCTCGTACAACATTAGTTAAATGTGCCCTAGACATTCACTGAATAGAGCATTGTACTCATGGGCGATTTCTTACAAAATCGACTAGCGCAAGAAATATAGTGTTAACGGCCTATTAGTGCTGACTATACATGTACCAACATAACTTTTCCACTTAGCAATTGTGGTTATAAATTATTACTGTTATGGTCGACGCCGTAGTTGTCGTTTTTTAGTTATACAATCGTTTGTATTTTTCTCGTTGTTGCCTAATATATATTGGCGGTCGGTTTCAGGTGCCGCCATGTCCCATTCTATGACGTCAAACAGCACTCCTCCAGCACCCCCACCAAAACCACAAATTCATAACCGTGACTACAACAGTCGACCCAGGGCGTGGCAGCCCACAGAGTCCATCTGTCCGTCAACAGATATGTATAACACTTACCCACGTTCAAGGAGGTCTCAACAAAGCTCGGACCTGCGCGTCACGCAGACGTCTTATCGCTCGCATCCCACAGATTTCATGACGGTCGGAACGGACCTGTGACGTAGAGAGGTGTCCTATAAGTTTCCATAGATATGAAAACGTATCCCTAACTCCAGCTGTGCTTGAACATGTTCTTCAACAATGGATGACGCGCATCGAAGAGTATTAACAGAATGGTAGTGGGTATAGTACATTATGTAAATAAAAGTAGTTCTTTATAATAAAAAGCTCCTATGTATGGAAATTTAGAGGACCGTCCATATGAAAACGCATGTATAAACACATACATATACAGGGTTAGAGATGAAACGATATTTTATATTAAACGTCAAGTTCGTTTTCAAAATGAGTCCAATCGTTTTTATATCCAAAAGTGTAGCGCCAATAAAGACATACGTTGCGTTTAGATGCGTTTAATACAGGCATATTCTGGTACATGGAAACTGGACATAACGGGATGAGGTCACTTGATGATGGTGGCTTATAGTATAATGTGATATTCAAAATACTAAATTTATTTGTTAGGGAGTCGTTTTAGAAATGACCTCTTCATATGCAATGCAATCATTTCAACTAACCGAACACTTATTATTTTTATTTCCGTTAACATGCTTGGCAAATTCTGTCCAGCCGTTATAATCAGTTTAATAATATTTAAGATACCTGACTTTTGAAAGAAAATGTTTTCTGAAATGAGTCCGCTGCACAGAGCTCGTACTTCCACTCAAATATTGTCCCGCAGGACTTGTCTACTCTCGCATTACCCAAGAACTTCTGGTTTTATTACCCCTTCCTGCATCGCAATCAACGTTCCGTGCGAGAAGTTTTATTACTCGTAATTAATTTACTCATTTGTCATCAATCTTCAGAATAGATTTTCTTCTGATCGAAACATACATCACTAAAATCTTATAAACGCCACATTTATTGATTATATTACTGCGTGTGTGTGTATATATATAATAAATGCATAGCTCTTTAATAAATTTAACGGTGCTATCCCCATTAGGCCTATATATTTATGCCATTAATTGATTTACGCCATTCGTTTTCCGTGTGAAATTTGTTTGGTCTTGTCTTTTGCCGCAGTTACAGATTGTGTGTCAGACTAATGATCGGGTGATCCACAGTGATCATTTTGTCTATATATTTTCTGTAAAAAGCTTTGATACGATTAGAGTGATCCCATTATCTGCCGATATAAACCGTAGCCTGCGTCCTGGATTTGCTCGTAACGACGTAACTACGAGACTGGAGAATGACAAATTTAGAGCTGTTCAATTCGCAGCTATTTATAGCGATTGCATCCAACAAGAGCATGGTTTCTGTCTTTGTTGTGTTTATAAAATTACAAAAATTCGGTACATCTGTTGATTTTCTGTACCGTATTGAATGTACAAATTAGTACATATTTTGGTTCCTTTCTGTCTGCTGTCTTTTATGCGTTAAATCCCTCTGTTGATCAAAATAATAAAGCTGTTGATGTTTATTGCGATATATAGACTTACTCTTTAACTTTATACATTATAATTCGAACATTAAATATTCGACATAAAATCAACCCTAAGTCCGTTCTCAGACAGACCAAGCAAGCATTTTTAGTTTCAACTACAAGGAACACGACTCAATAAGAGTGATAATAAGCATGAAGGCGTTGTCCTATTCGGATGTATGGCTATTTAAAAAATACAGGTTTGGATGTCGGATTCGACAATTGAAGATTAGATATAGAATCACTATTGATACGATTACGAATGACTACACGCCGACATTTAGCGAGCTGAACAAGCTGCAACAAAATACCATACATTCTCAGATGTTACTTTCGACTTTATAACGCTGAAACAACGAAAACAATGCTTTGTCCAATTTGATGGCAGTTAGAAGCAATCATATTCATAGGAACGTTGCAGTGTTACTCCCTGAGTGACACACACTGAATGCGGAATGTTTTTGTTGGCAAGGAATCGTCATTCGTCAAGTGATCCCAGCTAGAAGTTGCTGTGGTTACAGAACGATTACCAGTTACCTACGATCGTTGTCCATCATGAGTAGGTGAATGTTCGATGTTGTACTGTTGGATATAAACAACATGTCAGAGCTTGACGTATCACTGCCACAGAATAGTCAGAATATTTATTCTAACTACTAACTAAATATTATTCATATTACAATGCTTTTAATCATGAATTACTTTTTTCAAGAGACTGTGCACCCAGCGAAGACGAGTTTTGCTGCACCACCAAAACAATAAGGTAACCGTATCAAATCGTCGTGTCAAAAGTATCTAAGAACCGTAATGGCACAACCTGTATACGATCACGCATGATAATGCGTTATAATAATTATGTTGGTGAAGTAAAAGGAGATTGTAATGTAATGTAGAAATATTTTATATCGCGCAGATATCAGTATGTATTTTGTCTCAGTTGCGTTTTATACGTCGTAAAAATATATAGCTACATACAAAGTCTATAAAATACATTATCATAATCGTAATCACGACCCCGACCCCGATCTCGATCCTAATCATACTTATTAGTAATTTCTAATCCGACAGCCCTATTACACCTTTCAGTCTGGTCACTCGCTCTCTTTACGCCCTCTATCGAGTTCTCCATAATGGTCGCGTACACGATGGGCCGACCCCAGCCTACATTACCTTTGAATTAACGCGCTTCCGGGACAAAATCCACCCGGCTGATCCACGCCCACCTATCTCTGAAGCTGTAAAGCTTATAATCCAAAGAGGCCTCTGCGACATTCACGCGATTATGAGGGCGCATTATCTAGACTCAATCAACGATCACTTAGCAGAGACTCTTCTTCGTATTCGAAGCCACCCGGAGATCTCTCTCGGCGCCTGCCACGCCTGCAAGTGGATTAAAAAACGACCTAAGAGGGTCACCCGAGGCGACCTAAATGCATGGTGGAGAATAGTTAGGAACTCCCTGAACCATCTTAATTTCTACGATGATAACTCGATTCCCGGAGAAATTATGAAATGGCAGAGGGAGGGCGAGAACATATCCCTCGCTATGATCCAGGAAGCCACGGGCCCGTCAGCGAGGTCTAATGGAGACCACCGAGTGACAGGCACTAATGGTGCTCAGCCCTACCATCCACCCTAGAGAATTGTATCGTGTTTCAAGAAACTCAGAAAACTCCTAACTGCAAATTCCCCGTGCTGCCGCTCGCGAACCTCTTACCACGCCGCCACCTGTACACACGAGCCGACCTGCAACACCATAGACCCAGCGAACTCTCTCCCGTCTCCATACGTCGGGAAATCTGTGCGGGAAATTGATGCGAGCTCATCTTCCAACGCTCCTCAACCTACTTCTAATTCATAATTCGCCTACAACCCCTAGCCCTAGACCTTCCTCCTTACTCTGTACCGCTGTCTCGGGACCCCCGCTAATTCCAATTCTGGACTGGATTCCGTCCCTTCTTTCTCCTAACCGTATTCCAGGCCCGGACGCGACCGACTTCCTCTCCTCCTCTCCACCCACCACTTATGCTGGAACGCTCGACACGCATTCGCCCTGCTCTCAAACCTCCCCATCGTACTGGTCCGCTCTATCCCCTACACAAACGCTCAAATCCAAACGCTCGCTTATCGCCTCTTAAGGTCGACTACACTATGACGGGGACCAGTGCAGAAAGTCTAAACCGTGTTGCGACCTTGGCCGAGCCGATCCCTCCACCTATCCTGGCTCATAGCAACCAAGTTTTAGCCCCATCAGTTTCTCCGCCTAAGACCCGGCGATCTCCTTTCCAAAGGAGACGTCCCCCCCCCCTCAGACTCTTATCTCGGATAACTTTGATACTTTGATCCCTCTCCCAGAGCCCACTCCCGTCTCCGAATCTACCCCCCACTCCTTCAACATCTAACCCGATGGGTTCTCAACTTCACCCTAACACCTACCTCCAATCTTAACGCGGGCCGTCTCCATTGAAGCCTCTTCAGCTAATGGTAGCGTAACTCTCTAGTCGTAGTCGTAGTCGTAATCGTAAGCATAAGCATAATCATAATCATGGTAATGGTAATGACAAAGGCAATCAATAGCAATAGAGATTGCAATGGTAATGGCGGTGGCTGTTGCGGTGGCGGTCCAAATTATTGACGTAACCCTAATTGTAATTAGGTAACGAATCGTGGACATTTAGAACTAAGCGCATTCATTCTTGATGTGTTAACATACCTACTAACATACTATCGTAGCAGCTACTAGCGCATGGCTATTCTGTGACGATAACCATGACGATTGAGATAAAGATAACGATAACCATACAAGTATCAACCAACAGAGGCACTCGGATGCGGTAAAGCAAGAATGTTTATGGCAGCTAGTTAGCGCAGATGCAATACTGTCCAACTCGCATATTAGCCGTGAACGATATCAAGCGTCCACCTGCTGAGGATCGTCACAGAAAAGCCGACCGGCATCGAACCTGGGACCTTTTGGTTACGAGTTTGGCGCTCTTATAACTCGACTCTTTGCTTTCTGATAATGCTGCTACATACTAAAGATGCTGGAAATCATACCATATTGCAATCCTACATGATTAGTCACGATTATGCATGGTGTACTGTATGGGAACTTGAATAACGCCTATTCCCAACCAAACCAGAGCGCTCGGGCAACGAGAAAATATCTCAGACAAACTCATGCATAAAACTATAGCCCATAAATTTTGCTTTACTCTGTTATTGATTGCAGAAATAAGGTAACACGGTAAATAGAACACCTGCAGAACTACCAACTAATTATGTGATGTAGAAATCAGTGTTATCATAGACGGTCATTCAGGACTGTACATGGGGGTACAGAAGGAATAGTGGCCAGATTGTTGATCCGGAGTTGCAGTGGACTTTAGTTTGATCCTCGATCTAGCCAGTATAGGACCAACAGAGTATTTTAAAAAAGCTCTATAACCGTAGTTTGCTATTAGGTATGCATAGATTTCGCAGTGCCGCTGACAACGCCGTGTTTCGAATGCCTATGGCACTGATTCTCATAAGTTGACATTTTAGCACGAATTAACATTTTGAATGCTTTTCGGGACTGAACATCGACAGTGGTGTGTATACACGTATATGTATAAACGGCCTGACCACAAAGGATCGTTACCTGAGCTGTCATAGGTCTTTGCATACTAGCCCAAGTGTTGATTGACAGTCCTTCATTAGTGAGTACGACACATTAACTACTGTGCGTCATTATCTTAGTTATAGTTACAGAGTACATTGGCCATTGTTCAGTATAGTGTTGCGTATTAACTGCTATATATA
>WURV02144509.1:0-18776 GCA_011762755.2 Epimenia babai
TAATAATAATAATAATAATAATAATAATCGTCGTCGTCGTCGTCGTCGTCGTCGTCATCATCAACACCATCATCATCATTATCATGATATAATTAGCATCATCGTCGTCATCATCATCATCCAACAGACATAGGAATAAATAAAAATGAGTGAAAGTCCACAGTCTTCTGGGAACGCTGGGAAATTTGTAAGTATTTATTCTCCCGAAAAATGCCATTTTATGCTGCCTAAATTAAGCAATAAAGTTGCAGCAAGACCTATCTTAATGCCAAAATCCATCGGCAATGACACCGATATAATTATTATACCTTCAGCATTTATTTTCGTTTCTCCAATAGTTTTTTGGCCAATGTAAAGAGAATGGTTAAAAGACAGGAGCTTATATCCAAGTGTTATTATTAATTCAGAATCTTTGCACTGAAACAATCATATTTCTGTCACGTGAGTGGTAAACCAAAGAGAAAGAAATAACTCATATAATAAGAGAGAAATTTTGTAATTCCGAACACATGGATTCCAAATAGCTCCAAGCCCACGAGAATATCTCGGTCTATCATAATACTGAGTGCAAGATAGGAAACAAAACCAATGTGTCCATGTGCAATACATCACAAACTAATTTTATCTTCTAACGTTTATTGTTTTTCAGGCTCTCACGAAGTTCATGGAATTGAAGTGTAAATGTCATGGCCTGTCCGGGTCATGCGCATTGCGAACGTGTTGGCGGAAAATGCCCCAGTTCGGAGATTCCGGAAAACGCCTCAAAGGTCAATTCGACGGAGCCGTCAAGGTCACTGTGTCGAACGACGGATCAAAACTCATAACGGACGGAGACAAGACGATAAAAAAGTTTAATTCTATGAGCTTAATTTATTCCGAGGACTCGCCGAATTTTTGCAGACGATCTAAAAAGCAAGGCACGATCGGGACTCGGGGTCGTGTTTGTATTCCGGACTCGATCGAAGTCGGTGGCTGCGATCTGCTTTGCTGTCACCGCGGTTTCATTCAGAAAGAGATAACGGAGAAAGAGAATTGCAAATGTCGCTTTATTTGGTGTTGCCAGGTGAAGTGTCAGACATGTATGTCACTAAAAACCATATCGTACTGTTCGTGACCCCGCGTAACATGTGATGTGTTTTCGGTGTGACGCCATGCAAATACTCTGGGCAGTATTATTTTCTATACTTGCCTACAGGTATCTACTTAGTAAATAACAGGTATCTACTTAGTAAATAACTTTCAACGATTGTTTCCGAAAACCTAGGCTCTCATCGTATGTATACAATTTTTCCTTTCATTTGACGTAAAAGACCCGAATGTCACGTTTGAAAAGACAGTTATAGACTATTGAAAAAGATAAAAAGACACGTTAGCGTTACTTCAAAGCCATTGGCGTCGGAGACCAATCTGGATGCAAAACAATGTATCAGCTCGCTGTATGTGACGCACTGATATTATATTATTATTATTTAGATGCAGTTCATTCGAATTCCTAAACGGTACTACATAAGTAGAATTATATCTACTTGACTAGATTGGTAATAAAACAATAAAATGTAACAAAACATATAAAAAAATTAAACATAATAAAACAATTAAATGTTAAGTATTAGCAAAGTGAGGATAATGAGGCGATACAGATTGGAGTTTTTTTTCAAGTATTCTAACAGACTTGCTAACGACTACTTTATTCGGGGTGGAGGTGTCTCTATCGTTAGCCCAAGAACACACTTCAAGATGGTTCCCATCCACAGATGTTTCTTGACACTTCTTGCAACTGCAAAGGTTATAAAGACGGTGGAAATCCACCGTGGTGCACCACGAGTGACGTAGAGTAGACTGTTGATGTACCAAAACCCATGCACCTCGTCATAAAACCGGTACCGAGAAAACCATCAGCAGTCGGACTCCGGTCTCTGGTTGTGGCAAGACGCCCGTTTCCATGAATTTTTCCACAGGAACGGAGGCTTTCTCCCAGCCAATAGCTGCCGGGAGAGATGACGTGGATGAGAATTTAGGCATTCGGAACCATTGCTTAACTAGACGTCCTTGTAGAACATTTAGGTAATCCAAATGGACTGCAATAGATCTAGTAAAGTTATCGGTTATAGGTGACGCACTGATAATGGTTAATGCATTTAAGGGAGGGCGTCAACGTCGATATGCATGTCCAAAATGGGAGATAATATTGAGGTTAAAAATCTTCGACGGCGTGATCTTTGACGGAGTTTCGCTATAATCTTGGTCACCACAAACCAAAATCCGCTGTAGATTGTATAAAGCAAGTCAAAATTTTCTTCTGCAAGGGCGTTCGTGTAATGATCTTCACTGCGTCAAATTTGATCGGCGTAATCTCGAGATGTCAACAATGAATTACTGTTTAATGCTTACGCAAACGACAAGTTAGACAATTTGGAGTTTATTTTCTTATATAAAGCCAAGAAATCTGAATTACTATACTTCCAGGCATTGGACTTATCCAAAATTGATTTTAATTATTTTTAATGGAGCATTGGAATAACGCATCGTTTATGTCCATTCTAAATTTATTATTTATTCGTTATTTATTTATTTATTTAGTTTATCCGTAATCAAATTATGCTTTTTTATCCGTAATTTAACTTTTCGTAGCGACCACAAAACCCGGTATTGAGAAAGTAAGAGCGAAGCAAGACTTTCCGGGTTAAATTCAACCAATAGGAATCATAGAAGTAGGAAATCGCCAACGACGAGATTTTACGATTCTGACGTCTTCGTCGTGCAGACGACGGTTTTCGCTAACGGGGTAATGCCACGCCGGGCATGCCTAGTAGATACGGCTTATATCGAACACCGCCGAAGATTTTTAACCTCCCTCATGTCCACAAACGCACACTGGCACGATGGATACAAAAAACATCTTAACGACTAAATAAGGTGAAGATTTACACCTGGTTACGTTCACAGGTATACTCCATCAGGTGTATCAAAGGACGAACTACGCCTATATATACGGGAACTTCTGTTAGTCTGTACGTTATCTAATATAATCATGTGGGGATTATGTCCGTTAACCTTTACCACACTGACTATCTGTATATCACATTACAACAGCAATACAATTCTGTGACAACGGGGTGCTAAGGGTTAACGATCGAACTCCTCTTACCGTTTTCGAGAGAGACACCCATAACAATACATATTCTGAAATTACACGATGCTATGGATATTACACACCAATGTTTCTGTCATGGAATGTTTTATGTGGTTGTTTCGAGAACTGGAACTTCCAAAAATCAACATTTTACGGCAGTTAAAAAGACGAAAAATGTTTACCTCGATATTCTTCATTAGGACAAAGTAGGAACATTTCAGAACAACAAATCATTATATTGAGAATTTTAATTATTTAATTTCGTTTATTTCTATTGCTGTTTTTACCATTGACCCGCAAAAATGTCGCGGACCGCTACAGCCGCTGATTTATCGCAAATTTACTCAATGTAACCAGGAACACGTCACCCGCTCCTACTGAATAAAATTAATGCGACTGCGATATCATGCTGCTCGTACGGTATATGAACACCTACATAGATACGCCTAGAATCTTCATGGTAGAACACCAGATCGCTGATAGGCGGAATCATCGGCCCCACTGGCGACAAAGACGTATCTCTCAGCTTCCATTGAACGATGTCGTTTCCCTTTTATGGTATAACCTTTTAACAAAACTCATTTAACCACTTTTTTTCGACCGAAGTTCATGTGTATGCGATAGTGTTTTGAACTTCTAATTCTATATTACTCTGCTATTTTGCTATGTCTCGTGTTAATAAATTATTATTACTATTTGCAGATCTGGTTGTTTTTGATATGTAGCGGGTGGGTAGCTACAAAAACTCCTTCTTAAATCGTGTGATATTATAATGTTTCGAATAAGAAATGGGACGAATGAAAAATTCAAATAGCGTTTCACGCGTAGCTTTTGCACCTGGTTGTCATTTGGCTTCCGACACCTATTACGCTTTCGAACTTGACTGTTACTTCACCTCTGATACTAGTCAAGTTTTCGCACCTCACTGTTATCTAACCTCTGATACAAGAAACGCGTTCCGTCTGAAACCTGTAACGTTTTCGCACCTGATCGTCACCTCACTTCCGATGCCATTGACGTTACAACCCCATCAATAATCCCTCCAGCAATACCAAATACCGCAACGGTGGATAAGAATGGCTTTGTATAATGTCGATTCGAGATGATATTATAAGATTCCGTTTGCGATCATTTTGATGCACATCTTTGATTTGAGCGCTGTTCCGGTATCCTGGACTAAATAACTCAGACAGTAGAACGAAAGCCAGCCTACGAACCAAAAAGCCGGGAAGGGGGTAATCTCAGCACAATTTCCGTTGTTTTCCGTGGTACCCTTGAACAAGATACTTGTTGCCGATTTGATGTTTTTTCGCGGTACCATGAGGAAATATGTATTGGAAAAGGAAAAAATGGAAGCTGCCGGACGATTGTTACCAAGGTGTCTTATCCAATGATTGATGGTATATTTTACCGGTTGCATAGATAGTTTCAGACGTCGGTTTATAAATGGAACATTTACGTTACGATTCGTGTTTATAGAAAAGATTGCACATCGCCGACGCCTTCAGTTCACAAACTGAATGGAAGAGAACGCAGAACGAGGTGAAAAGCGGCGCGGTGTATCAGGAATGTTGATAAACAAAATGTCTTTTATATAAATAAAGAAATTTAATATGTGTATATTACCATTACTACATTATTACAGTATAAAATGATAGTTACAAGTGAAAGCACATTGCGGGGAGAAAAATCGGACGTGCCCTTTATTTCGAGCAAAATATGAACAGTGTGGTTGTATTCTTGAGAAGTGAGACTTTAACCGAGTCTTGTGAAGTAGTAGCAACCGGGTTTTCTAGCGTTATCATGGATAAATCAACTCGTCTGATACGCTGTAAATTATATTAGGATCGTACGGGCCGTAGAAATCACCGTACGGTGTATACGTCGATACTGTGTATAAGTCGTGTGAAATTTATCGTTGAAGATGGGTTTTTCGAGCGTTACATAGCGTTCAAGCAGAAGTCGAATGGTAGAAAAAGTACAGCTTACACATATAGCCACACCTGCGAATTTACCGCATGGTCCTTTGATGATACGGTACGGAGTGTGGTATGATTTCTTTTAAACTTCGTAACTCCTGGTATCCGGAACGCGTGGCACCGTCATAACACCGGTCGGATACGGTAATGTAACGATATTTGCCTATGTATACTGTTATAAGGTATCCGCGATATCCTCATCACTCGTGCCCCTGCCGCCACTGGGCACTACGGGAGGGGGAGGGGCGGTGTTTATGAAGGATAGAAGCGACGGGCAGTGGATATAGCAGTGTAAATAAGCGCATCGGGTAGGTAACCACGGATAAAAAGAAAAACATCAGTTTGTTAGTGTTTGGATGGCGTGAAAAAAAATACGTAGTCGAATCATCTTTAAGTGCATTAACGGTAAGTTAGTTTGAGATCGTTGTTGCGCTTTTGGAGGGTGACTTCACAAGATATCTGAGAGATTTGAAGAGATGTGCACACACACGCACAGACACACACACACACACACATGGGAAGTATACGAAAAGATAAACGGACAGACGGACGGAGATACAGATGAAGGGAATCAACAATGATTCACAAATGTGATTGATTGATTGATTGAACAAACGAAGGCATAAAAACGTTAGAACGAACAAATAAGAGCGCGAAGTCTAGAACAGTGCGAGAACAGTTACGTCCTACATCATTTGGTACCCCGTCGTGCTACAAATCTCACGCGGGACAAAATGTGTGTTCTTAAAATATCGCGCCGTTCGTGTTGTGACGTCATACACGCATCACCAAAGCAACGTGCACTTTACAGATTTCGAACGGTTTAACCATTATGTATGAAGACATCGTAATGGCACTATTTCCTTAAGTTATCTATGGTCAAATGCCAAAACCTTCCCGGGCCACGATGGCTCATCGCGTGGTGATCTCCCTTTCTTACGCAATAAACCAGACACTTCGACACCTTGCATCCGGGAATGGCTGCGGTTTGAAGTACGGTGGGTCCCACTTAATATCATACCGGATGATAGAATATCCCGCTTATTATCAAATTTATCTCGGACCCGATTCTTTTCTTACTTAGTCTATAGTAAAATGGCCCGGATATTACAATACTGCGTAATAGAATATCCCGCTTTCTATCATAATCACAAAGTCCCGACGGTATATAATAAGCTAGACCCACTGTACTATGTATTGCCAGTAGTCGTTTTTCCTATCCACCAAGGGTTAACTTGGATCAGCTGGTATAAAATTACTCGATGGCACCATGGCCAACTCCAGGATTGGTCTCAGAATGACACCGATTTCAACCCGTTTATGTCGGCCCGTACATTTCCCCCGTGACGCAACATTTCCAACGGGTACATGAATGTTAAGAAGAGAAATTATTATTATTACGATGCTTTATGCATAAGTAACTATGGAGAGGTCTTTATAAACCTCGATTGCAAATAAGTTTCATGAAACCCTGCATGTAAACCACGTGGAAAAATATGAAATCATTTTTTCCGTAAATAACACTGGACAACACAGTCAACTACAGTCAAATACAGTCAAATAAAGTCGAATACAGTCGAATACAGTCGAATACAGTCGAATACAGTTAAATACAGTCAAATAAAGTCAAATACAGTCAAATAAAGTCAAATACAGCCACATACAGTCAAATACACCAGTTCTTGTTTCTTTTGCAATAACCTTTCACAATTCAACGTATTAGTATTGTAGCTTTGGCGTGCCGTATTTCACCCTGTATATGTCCGTACGGTGGATAAGTATGGGCGTTTATTCGATAGAGATGTGTTGATTATATATATATATTTATAACATATTCATTGAATGAGTCGAATATACTACACGAAGCTCCGAATATGTAGAAAAAATGACGACTTTATGTCAATGCAGTATATTATATCACGTTAATAAATCTTTGCCAAGGATATGGCTACTGGGTAAATCGTATTTCACGCAATGGAAATAGAAAAACAAAATGTTTATAAAAAATCTTGCTAACGTGTCCACTTTTTAACAACAAATGACAGAAAATTATATTAGTATTGTATAGTTATTAAATAGTTCTTAAATAGATATATACAGGATATGTGATTTGTACAGCCTTTTTCCCTGTAACGTTTGTGTTAGACTATCTTCTGGTTTCGCCAAACGGGGAAAAACAGCGGAAAAGTTTAGCGTCATAGTCGCGTCACGTGATGCCAACGCGGACCAATCGGATACGTACACGCGTTCGAGGATGTTGCGCGGCGTGCGATCTCAGTCGAGTTAACTATGAATGGGTAACACGCATTCGACACGTGGCGTCTTCGCCGACCAATCAGTTGCAGATATGCTTCACGCGCGTCCGCGTGCACGTCTGACATTTAACATGGCAACACCAATGAAACGTACAACTACATCGTTCCTTATGCAAGTACGACTTTGACCTATGACCCCGTCCGCAACACATCAAATCGCACCCGTCGACCCCAATGGACGTGGCATTGCATTCTCGACCCTTCGTTCCGTTAAAATCAATGTCTTTTTCCCTTTCGCAAAATTCCGGCGATCGCTCAAGATATACCAAATCCTTTCTTGTCGGTGGTTTGTGCGCCGGGTTTGCTTGAAGGAACTTGAAGCGACGTCGTTTCCGCTTGGATTTCTTTCTCCGTTCTCCACCGCTGTTTTCTGAAACAAAAAGAACCATCTATGGTCTTAACAAAATTAATATGTTAATAACATACATGCGCCACTTTTAAGCATATATACAGGTTGTGTGAGTTATTTCCCTTTCACGTTTTAGTTCGTTTGATAATGGCTATGGCCGATAGAGCAGTTACCGCTAGCAACAACGTATTCAAAAAGCATATCCAATCTAATTATGATACACACTCTATTTTAACGATAACAACGGCGACGTTAGTGGCAAATTTAATCATCGAAGGGTGGCTTATAAGATTGATTTGCATTTACTGCTGTAACTCGAAATAAAAATATTTTTATTTTTTAATTTTGATAATTTTTCAAAACACTTACATAAATCGAAACAGAAGTTTGTCTATATTTGCCGTATTGTGCTTTAGTTATCAAAGTAGCCAACAGACTCGCACGTATAGCCTTTATCTTTGTGTTAGAATGACATTTTAAAAGCAATAAAACGAATGAATAACTACATAAATTCATATATAAAGTGATGAACTAAAGGTAGGTTCACATATAAAATGATAAACTAAGGTAGGTTCATATATAAAGTGACAAACTAAGATAGGGTCATATATAGTGATAAACTAAGGTAGGGTCATATATAAAGTGATAAACCAAGGTAAGGTCATATATAAAGTGATAAACTACGGTAGGGTCATATATAAAGTGATAAACTAAGGTAGGGCCATATGAGGTAATAAACAAAGATAGATTCATATATAAAGTAATAAACAAAGGTAGGTTCACATATAAAATGATAAACTTCCGGTAGGTTCACATATAAGATGATAAACTTAAGGTAGGTTCACATATAAAATAAACCCAAGATAGGTTCATATATAAACTGACACACTAAGGTAGGTTCATATATAAAGTGATAAACTAAGGTAGGTTCATATATAAAATGATAAACTGAGGTAGGGTCATATATAAAGTGATAAACTGACGTAAGGTCATCTATTAAGTGATAAACTAAGGTAGGTTCATGTATAAAGTGATAAACTAAGGTAGGTTCATATATAAAGTGATAAACTAAGGTAGGGCCATATATAAGGTGATAAACTAATGGTAGGTTCTATCCACATGGATTTTAATCGGAGTTGCGTCAAGGCTCCGTCATGCGCAAATCGGTTAGGTTCGCGTTAGTTCGCCATGAATGACGTTCAATTAGTACTCTTAGTTCGATTATTCATAGATTTATGCGTTACAATTGACACATACAAGCAATTCTATTGGTTAGTGACACCGACACGTTAGTTTTTGAGCATACATGCGTGGGGGGAATGCCGTGTTAGACGAATCAGAACTAGGAGAAGTGCAAACGTACAGACATACTTTCGTGTGTCAAGTATACTCGTTAGGGTGCAAAGTTAGTTTTTGAAGAACAGGAAGTAAGAAGACGCAGAGTCAAACCCGCTGATGACGAAGCGACCACGCAGATTTAGGATAAAATTTGGTACACGATGATGCAATATGCTCGACACAGTATCGGGAAGAATTAAAACGCTTCAAATCGAGATGCAAGTAATGCTTGCGACGTCTCAGAATTCAAAATGAGTTACGCGTGTCTCCATTGTGTGTGTCTGTGTATCTGTGTATGTGTGCGTTTTGAAGTATGTTCTTCTCTTCTTTCTACATCACTCTCTTTTCCTCACTCAGTAGGTAGTATTGTTTTTTTTTCGATTCACAACGTGTAAATGCACCATCATTATTAAACAGCAACAATTTATTGATTTGACGCAATATTTGAGTGATGAAATTGCAATCGATTTTTTGGTCGTAAGTCTCGCGATAACAAGTTAAAACAGAACTCATTGTGAACTCATTCAAACAGCTAAAACGTAACGTGGTCATCGCTGCCCAGAGGGTTTAACCCCACCCGTAAGTGAAAGTGTGAGGAAAGAGAGACAACTGTGCGATAAACTAACCAACTCCGGGCCCATCTGCTCCTAGTGATGAGTTGTCATTCTTACCGGGCAGAACCATCGAGGCACCGTCAAATCGATCTTTGAGGAACGTACCGACCGAACGAAACGAGGGAAGTCGCATCCAGCACGTTTTAACGGCGCAACTCCCAGACATGCCGTGGCATTTACATTCTTGATGCAGATTCGCAGCGACGTGCTGAACACAGCGTATCGTCGCAATTAAAGTACATCGTCATAATGGGGTACGAGTTGAAAGTGGCGGCCACGTGGCAACAACCGTCACAATAGTGAGAGGGAGTGGCGGTTCATATGCTCGCGGATCATATGCACCACCACCGTCATAATCAATTAAAATTGTCGCAATGGGTCGCGTTACAAGTTTATCGCCATTTTCAAAGAAGTACAGCTTAACAATCAAAGTACATTGTCTAATTAAAGAAATAAAAAAACGGTGTTAAATACCTAAATGCACTGGAATAATCTCGTCCCTGAAGCTCAGTTGGTAGAGCACCAGACCGGTTATCTGGGGTCGTGGGTTCGAGTCCCATCAAGGGGTATAAATTTTTTCCTGTGCATTTCTCTCCAGCTATTTATAGAACCACATTGGCTATCCTAATTACCATCACGTATTCTGAAAGGTTTTCGGTTATCGAATCATACAGAAAATTACAGATCTAGACAAAAATGTAGACGAACTATACCAAACATCTCCACTCACCGCGCGTCCAGCCTCGTTGTTATGCCTATTAATCATATAACGGAGGTCTCTCCCTTTCTCGGCCTGGTCGACAAACTTTCGCGAGAAGCGCAGGCCGAACTTGATGTTATCGCTACACCCTCCCCATTCCCACGTTTTCCCCGCTGGCTTCCGATATGTATTTCCGCATCCGCACGTGGCTATCTTGCCTTCCGCGCATGCGCGAGCGATTGTGTGAGATACGGCGGCGCTCGTGATTGCGTACACGAAAGCTGTCTCGCGATAACCTGGTAGGGAAACAAGTTTGTCTAAATAGCGCGATTTCCAGTTACGTGACTGGACGAAAAACACTAGCTGTCCCGCTATATGGGGGAGAAGGCTTAACATATTCCATGACATGCAGTAAAACCGTTCGTTGTCGAACGATCTGACCAAAAAATACATCAAAGGTCGAACAAATTTTCGGTGTTGGAACAAGTGTCGAGCCGACGAAAACCGAATGTTGCCGAACGGTGGCCCGCCAAGTCTTCCGGGATTTCCCGAGCAACATCAGTCCGAGTTGCTCCGCCATTTCCTGATTAGCCACAATCTATCTCGGTTTGTGAATGGTCACTAATCGCTTCTACTATAAGTTACTCCCAACCTATTGGCATAAAGATTTCCAGAGTAGATAGTTCCTCTAGGAACGGTCATTGAATTATTGATATCGTCGTAATTTGCTCTCAAATGTATCAATATTTGAATAGGATACTCGGACCTAACCTTTCAAAACATTTTCTCCAAACGTGAGAGTTACGTAATTAACAGCAGCTACTACGGTCTTTCCTTGGCTACAGTCAATAAAGTAGAAAGTAAAGTCGGCTCAACATTTATAATCGCCAGTGATCGACGCTTCAGGCGCGATTTTCATAACAAGTTTTAAAATTAATGAATAGCAGGTATTTGGGGCAGTCACAATATCAACGATACTCGAAATGAATGAGAAAAGGAGTATAATTGAGGATCGATTAGTTGAGATTGCCTGAATGAAAAAATTATTTTGTTTCATTTGCGCGTTAAAAACCAAGAACATTTGCCCCGGCGTTATTTTCGACTCGCCTTCACTGCAATATATACACAGCTTGTGTTAATCCTTATATAGTTAGTCAACAAGGTGTTACCTTTGTATTTTCGTATTTACCGCTAATCAGATCATCCGCTAAAAAGACACCGATAATTACCATACGTGCTCCTAGATTGATTGATGTGCTGATCTATTCAATGATTGAAAGATTGACTCAATGAATGCATTATTGATTGATTTGATGAGCAATTGATCAATAGAGATTAAGAACAATTTTTCATTCGTTACCTAGTTGAATGATTGGTTACATTATTCATTATTCAACTGATTCACACATGCCCGTATTACGGTCGGCGCCGCTGGTGCAGTGGTTAGAGGCGCTGCCTTTCGCTCGAGAGGTTGCGAGTTCGAACTCGTTAAAATCAAGGATTTTTCCACAGGCCTTCCACAATAGGAAATGAATCAGATTACAGTTTTTGAATATTGATAAGATTATATAGGATTTTGTCGCGGGATGGGTCATTATAAAAATATCTTCGGGATAGAACAAGGCAATATTGTACGTACGCCTAACATTGGATTATACATCACCAAAACCTCGCCTTTTCCCTTCATCTCCATAATTATATGCGATGATACTCCCACAGACAACTTTGGTATTACTCATACCGAGTCCTCTTCGGCGTCCCAAGGAACAAAAGTTTTTTCTGCCCACAAGCAGCGACATTTACGACGTGGTTTTATGTCCTTTTTCGCGCCAAACTTCCACTTGCGAATGCCCAACACGGACATTTCACGCCCATTCATGCTCGTCGATGTCTACGCGTTAAGTCCATAAACGAACATTCAAAGCTAAATACCGGCCATAAAACGGGCATGGCGGATACTTTCGGCCGATTTCCGCTTATACAAAACCGCCGTCAATTGATTTTCATTTGTTGCCGAGATGAATTAACGGCGGCCATTTTGTCTTTTATGGCGTTATGATTGAGGTAAACGCATGATTGTTTGTGGCGGATTTCAGAAAGTGACAATAAACGAGTACGTTCGGTTTGTTTTGCGTGCATACAATTCCAGGTTAGCACCGATTGTTTGGTTATAGAAGCCACGTGAAGCTATACAAAACGAAGTTCAAACGGACCAGCACTACTTTTGATCTAATGGCATACGTTATACAACGTAAATACTAAATACGAGGTGAGATAACTCTGGCTGGAACTCGCGCCGATGAATCGACGTAAAAGCGACGTTCACCTACGATTATCCGATATTCGTTCAGAGAATCTCATTTTTTTCGTATATTTATTAAAACTCGTTTGCACATAGTCAAGATAGATACATGTTTACGACTGGCGAGAGGTGAAACGTATATCGCTTGCAAATCGCTTGGAAAATCCATTTCGAACAAATATTATTTCTACTATTACGAGGCTCATATCATGTTTTCTACACAATGATTAATAAAAGGGGGAAATGGGGCGATGTTTGACCCACAATTCCCCCTCCCGAAGAACTGTCATAACAACCCACGTCGCGAATATTTCTCAATATTCCAGTACGAAAAGCACGAAATTTCCTCCTGGCAAGGTGCGGGAAAATTCTGGATTTGTGCAGATTCGGACCCCTTACTTCTTGTATGAAAGGCCATGCACCGCTGCACCACTGGCACCGTTATCGACCCAGCCACCTGGTCAATCCGTTGCATTGCTGATATACGGAAAAAAGCTCTGTGTTCCGTGGAGCAGAGTGACGCCAACCTAACGCCCTAAACATGGCCCATGCTGACAATAACGTTACATATAGCATATTATATACAAAATCACATTACATTACTTGGTATCCGACCAAAAAAATTCTGTTACGCATGCGCAGCAATGATTTGTAAATTGGGCCCTTACTGGCATGTACATGTTGCAGAAGATGAGCAATTTCAGGAGATGTGCATAGCTCCTGGTATATCCCTGCAGACTTGCATATTATTGCACGTTTCAATCAGGATATTTGCACATTTCCTGAAATTGCACATTTCCTGTTACATATATTTTTCATGTTGCTTAATCGATATCATAACCATATGGATACTATTATTCGTGCGAAGCGAAATCATACTTCCGCTAACGCCGCCCACTGTACTGTACATAGACGAATTTACTCACTTTTTTGTAAGATTTTGCCAAAAATAAGGCGTTTCGGATGATCGTCCATAGGCGCGCAGTTCCATCGCCGATGGCGAAATTGATGCCGGCATTCACTCACGGCCATTTTGGCGCCCCTGATGATGCTCTTCAGCGCTCCTGGATTTTTCGACACCAAACGTCGCTGGCGGCGAGTGAGCGCGCGCAGAGGAGAGCTGAGACCTCGCTGCGGTTTTACCGGAAACACGTCGTTGGACTGTTTGTCGTGGTACGCCAATGTCCTGCCGTCAAATACAGCAATTACCCGTTAGATACCGCGGTTAAAGAAATCTCTTCCGTGCCTGCCTTATAAAGTGGTCCTTTACGAGCGATCTGAATCCATGAATTCAGCAACGATATATAGGCACGCTGGTCGATACCGGTTTATTAAAATTACACCGAGGGTTGTTTTCAGATAGGCTATTCATTGGGAACACATTCAAACTAAAAATCATAAGGGATAAGGTAGTAATTTCTAATGAGTAAGCACTGATTTGCCTATTTATGTGGTATAATTTTCATATAAACAGACATTACGTCGCTTATTTTTTATTAATGGGTGGCCATTTTTATCAATCAACCAATCAGTGTATTAGGCAAATCCAGCCTAAATATATTACTAACATAATATTTACATATGTACAACACTTTGGATTTAACTGAATAATAAACGAACATTATATCATCGCCTGTCCCGACGGCTACCTATTCACGCTTGAAGACATTTTTTCAGTCTCTAACGTTTTAGCGTTTAAGCATTTTAATCTAAGGTTATGTTCTTGCTGAAATCGATTTTCTCGATATTAAAAGCAGAAGTTGTGTGAAGCTATTGGAGGAAGAGCCTTTCGGATAGTTTAGTTCGTCGATCGTGACGTTAGCAAGGTACTTGATCCAGTTGAGTATCGCTATAAGACAGTAACGGTAAAATTTATCCGTGATCGTGCGGGAAATTAGCAGGACAGAAAGAAACAGAAAAACACCGTCACATCTGATGGAATCAGCAGGATATATATCCGGTCAGAGGAATAATTTTTTTTCTGTTAATTTCTCTCCAGTTATTCTGAGAACCATAATGGCTAGCGCAATTGGCATTAGGGAAATAAGCAGTTATTTGCTGTCATACTAGCTGCCACGAAACCGAACTCAGTGGCTTGAGGGAAAATTTGATATAAAGATGAATGCAGTATGTGATTACTGTGATGATCGGCGTTGGGGCGGGTTGCCACAAAGGTTCGAAATATCTAGAATTATCTAGAAGTTTGCCTCTGTGAATTAGTCGCTAAAGCACCTGACTCGTCATTTAGAGGTTGTCGGTTCGGATTTCATCAGAGACAATAGTTCTCTTCCGTAAATTACCTCCTTGCAAGGACGGGGACATTTTGTATTCTACACTTATCGTGTTTTATATTATCGACTTATTGCTAGTTCTAAGAATTTTTCGACGTCTTTCTTTTCCGTGGGGGGGGGGGGGGAGAGTAAGGCGCTCGCCCGTGCCATCAGTACTCTATTATCTCGTTCATTTAGTAGTACACTATACGAAATTTCTATGGTAACCTTTGTCTAGGCGTTTTTCGACATTTTTCCTTGGTAGGGTTTTTGGTGTGTGTTGTAAGGTGTTAATAGACACGCATCAAGTTACCATACAAATCTCTTCGCGTTATTTACAACTTTAAGAACGCGAAACATACCATTAGATGTTTGTCGAATTTTATAGCGGGTATTGTGCGCAATTTTGGAGTAGAAGGGAATCGCCGTAAAGCTATTATTCCGAGGGCTAAGATCACATCCGAGCTAGTTATATAGCAGCGATTACAAAACTATCGAATTTCTCAATAATATTTCGGGATCCACACATTCATTATTTTGTTGTCGCGAGCTATTTACCGATCTATCGTTTACTGGCAGTAGCGCCATCTACGAGCATTTCGCAAGCTCGATAGCAACTGATATCCTTGTATCGCGATAGTGCCGGGGGACGTTTAAACCAAAGACCACATTTGGGAACTCGTAAAAGATAGCGGGTCACACGCACCTGCGCGCACGCTGGGTTGCGCGAGCCGAGCACGCACACGTGGACACATATACATACATAAACACATGCACACGGGATTCTCTAAACCATACGTATCTCTAAACTGCCGCGATTTTAGAAGCATTTATCGGAATTAAACATCGAAAATTTCTTTTATATTAATTATACTAATATGAAATGAAATGAAATTTATTTGATCAAAGTGTACTTATTAGCTGAGCTGTCAAACACACTTTACATGAAACAATAGCCTAATGGTCTAAGACTAAAAGTATAATTACTTAAGGTAGATAAAATTAACACCTAACTGTATACAGGTAATACAGTTCAATTTTTTGATACTATTATGTACATTTACAGTGAGCATGAAATAAATAACAATGTTGATCACGTGATTAAATAACGTGGCGAATACAGTACAAAATGGCTACTAATTTTGTCGGTTTGAACGATACTTGTTTAGAGCAAAAAGAAATAAAAATGTGTACAACATTATTAATAATAATACGAGTCGTTGTAATAATTTTACTTTAATTAGTAATTATTAATTACGACCCTGTCCCCGGCGGGGATATTTGGGCTGCAATTTGTCGCAGCGCGACTGAGCGCACGAAACCTTTCATGTATTTGGTATCGCGCAATAATGGATTATCTTTATAGAGACTGATGAATAATTCGGTTTTTGCCTTGTCAAGAGACACATTTAATTTTCTTTCCGCCATTTTTCATTTGATTTTTTATGGACACGAGTGCTGTCATGTGGCATGCACTTGCGTTCTCATTGGTCAAAGTTGCGACGTCGATCGACGGAATAGAACACGCTGCTCTCTCTATTCCTTCGATTTGAGAAAAGAAGAGGTTCGAGTCCGATGCGACAGTCGATACGATAGTCGATGCGACGATCGTATCTCTTCCTTAATGCGATATCGAATAGTTTAATCTTACGTATATTTAATGAAATTGTTTAGAAAACAGAGCAATAGTTAGCAAAGAAAAAATCTTTTAGTCGTAAGCGTTAAAGCGATATCGAAAAGTCTATCATTCTTCGGGGGAATTCTCTGATTAATTGTTTACTTGAATATGTCGGCGTTAAACATTCCAACAACACTTCGACGTCATAAAAATCAACTTTTCTAACATATTCCTATAAAAATTTGCTGTAACAGCCAAATTGGAATGTTAAATGCGGCAATAACGAACAAGTGGCGCTGACGGCTTGGAAAGAGATAGAACTTGCAAGGTCAAATGGCAAATTGTGTGCATCGACCACCCAAACAGATACGTGATGTATACGCCAAGTTTAAAATTCGAACTAATTCGATTATTTTAGGTTTATTATCCATTGTTGCGCAAACAAATTAAAGTTTAACAAACTAGATAAATGCTGAATTATAATCGATGTAATCCCGTCTAATCCATTATGACACCTACGTGTTAATTGTCTGTCTATAAAAACCATCGGAGCACTTTCGTGATCGCAATTTCATTTGGCACGTGGAATTCCACATTCCTTAGGACGCAACCAAGCCGTGAATAATCACAAGGGGTATCGCAAGGGGTATTACAAGTACTCAACATTTCAAGAAACACCACCTTGTTATTTAATATGATACTGCCGGCCTTAAGACTAATTTTGCTGCCTTTACGAATGTTTCAACTTAGGAGAAGAACATACCGACAAAACTTGTCGCATGTGAATATTCTCGCGACATTGAGATCAATAGTGGTTACGAAGAAAAGGTTCGTCGTACTGTTACGAGCGAAACTCGCCGTCCTGCTACGTACTGCAGGTTCCCATCGCCGTAGTGTTACGAACTGAAAGCTAGCCGTCATGTTATAAACTGGAGGTTAGCCGTCCTGTTACGAACCGAAGACTTGCCGTATGAAATGTTAAAATATAGCAGATGCACTAATATAGCGGAAAGTTATTAAATTCAATGTATATAGATTATATATGTCAGAGTCCCCAGCGTTCTCGTTTGCAGCGCGTTGTTTTACGTACCTTGGCAGAAGAGCTGTTAGGTCATATAGCTGGCGCGGCCACCTTGTGCCAAATCCAAAACTTACTGGCAATGTCAACAACGGACCTGACTTTTGTGTTCGAAATGTTATGATGACTCGAAGTTAAATACACGAAAATTACCTTGCTAACGGATACAACGTAAAACACATACGATCTCACAACGATCCGAACCCTTCACCCTATGGTTCGTTTGTCGGAGTTTAACAGATGTAGCTATCTCCATTCCTTTAGGAGAAATCTATCCAAAAGATCCCAGCTGTGTATCATCGTTATGCATTTTACAACCGCGTGTTTCCAATCACCACGAAAAACAAAAGGTTCACGGTCGTTAATTGAGTCAGGTAAGTAAATACTAATAAATACAAAGAAATTATCACAGGTGTTCCCAAACATAAAATGGGCAAACAAGGAGTACTTCCCTAAATTAGCAGTCAGTCGCTTCGCCATTCTCGTTACTGTTTCGTTATATCGACAAAGGGGCTGACTTGTGTTTATTTACTGAACAAGCGAGAAATATTTGGAAGTACATTAAAATACTCGTCCTCAGAAAACAAATTGAATTATTTTTGCTATGAAATGTATAAAAACGTATGGCTTCTATACATCTATTAAGATTACCCTTTCCGTAGAATAAAACGGGTTTACAATAACTTTTTAGCGCTGGACACCATGACAAAAACCATTATTATATAAGATACACCGAACCTAAATTCTAACTGTTCTTCTGACAAACAGGAGTTGGAGATAAGCGAAGTAACAAACGATACGATCTCGGACGAATTATTAGTATTGTACGGCTTCATGACATCCGAGATTACGCCGAGTTGAGATGATTGAAAAGGGAATCGTGGTCGGTTAAAGACGCCATCATAATTACGCTACTGTAAAAGTTTTATGAAAAAAAAACCCGCTCGAAGATATTCTGTAACACTATAACTGCCGGTAAGGTACACGACCTTGTCTCTAATTATATTTGTTATGTTTTTTTCTTGTTTGCGTGTCGTTTTAGATGTGTAAATTTGTGCTGAAGATACGAAAATATGTGAA
>WURV02144520.1:0-18772 GCA_011762755.2 Epimenia babai
TTAACAACTAGGGTATATCACATATTACAAAGAGCTATGAATCAACACTGGTAAAAAGATGAGTTTTGATAGCCTTCAACCTTGTTACATAATAGTGCTGTAAATTTCGTGCCATTAGTTTTTTTTGTATGTATACATAAACTACTCAAAATTTGCTTAGGATCACTAAGTATATTTGAATTATTTAATAAAAATTAAGGAAATCTTACAAATAACCATACAATAATGTCATACCAGACATTCCTACAAAATGTGGAACAAAGACTTGCTCAGTTTTTACCAAATCAACGCTGGTGTATGATATTTCCCAAAATACACCAAAGATGAAAAAAATCGCGAAATTTAAAATGAAAAGAAAACAATAAGAATGTAACTTTTCTACATTTTAGTAGGCAGTATGACCTCCGCGGGCATTAATCACAGCATTACAACACCTCATACTCTGGACCAGCCTAGAGAAGGTGACTTGGGGAATATTTCCCCATTCCTCGACAAGAGCATCACCGAGCTCATTGAGGGTATTTAGTTGGTTCGGTCGGGCTGATATCGCTACCTGTAGTCTGTTCTATAAGATTTAAATCTGGAGAATGTGCAGGCCAATCCATTGTTTCAATTCCGTGATCCTCAAGGTAACTGCGGACTACATGAGCAATGTGTGGACGGGCATTATTGTCCATCAGAGTAAAATTATCGCCCGCACGTTCCGCAAATGGTCTCACAATCTCTTCTCTATACCTAAGACCAGTGATGACACCCTCTGGAACCACATTGAGATCTGTACGTACATGTGTGCTGATCCCTACCCACACCATCACAGAACCGGTCGTGTTCCAGCACATTCAGGTGTGCAAACCTTTCGTTTGGCCTTCGCCACACACGAACACGTCTGTATAGAAAGTCTAGGCAATATCACGACTCATGTGTGAACAAAACATTCGCCCACTGATCTAGAGTCCAATTAGGGTGTTCCCTGCACTAGTCTACACGAATCCGACGAGCTGCGGTCAAAGGAACACGCACTGCGGGTCTTATAGCCCTCATACCAGCTGCATGGAGTCTGTTCCTCACTGTTTGGGTTGAAACAGTGACTCCTGTAGCATTTCTCAGGTTTCTCTGGAGTGTTGTTGCATTAGCAGTTCGGTTTCGGGAGGCAGTCAGGATGACATATCGGTCCTGTGCAGGTGTTGTAACACGTTGCCGACCACCACCATGTCGCCGGTTTGCACTACCCGCCTCTATGTAACGATTCCATGCTCTTGATACAACACTTTGACTCACTCCGAGATCTGCAGCCACCTGTCTTTGAGAACGACCCGCCTGGAGCTGACCGATTCCTCAGGCGAGCTCATCGGGACTTAGGTGCCGACGTCCTGGCATGTGTTTGCCACAATATCACTTACGATAGTTATAGCGAACAAAGGAAGACAAAAAATGGCCCCTAACAACTCGGAACAAAAATGGATAAATTATCATATGGCTAAAATTGTCTGAAAATTTACTAAGCCCCAGTCAAGCGCATCCCCACAAATCAAAACCACTGCGAACCTGCCAAAAGCTTTAGATATCAATATAGGACATCCATAAGGGCCCGTGGGGCCAAACGTATCCATCACATTGTACATTTTTAAAATATACTTAGCAAATTTTGAGTAGTATATAAATTCAATCCTGTGACAGGAGTCATGTGTTATACTCGCTGAACCCTGACCTTTTCATGCGGTGATGCAGTTCTTGTCACGACCTCCTACAGTTGTACACTGTAAATGATAATGTCACAGGTCAAAATGAAACTGAAACATTGTACATAAAAAATGAAATATTTCTAGCGAATCAAAACTACAACAATCATTTTCCCAGTGTTTCAAGTTTGTAGACTTGTCGTAATCGACTTTTGGTTCATGTTTACATTAGGGATCGCCATGGTAGTACATAGATGAACATAATGTTGTATCTTAGACTATTAATCTAACAGTCTGCATATTACTGTGGATTACCTTGGCCTTATTGTACAATGTCACCAGCTGATTTCTTGTAAGTGTATGAGCGGCATTAATTTTATATTGTGATAAATTTGTTTTTATACCTACTGGGAACCACGTATCGAGTTTTCTTCGTAGTATGCTGGACACTTCGAGGTTCAGAGGTTGAGACAATTTCTGATAACGACAAGGACTGTACGGTTTGGCGCAACATCTGACTTTTGGATGTATATACCACAGCTGCGATCAAATGACTGTAAGCGGACCCTGTACGAAGCTAGTCGACTGGAACATATTAGTCATTCATGAATGCCACGACTTTAGTGTTTACCCATCTCGCACATTCAGTAAACTTGCTATAGATGATTATGTACGATGGAACATCACAACTGCAGAGGTCACTCCTTGGAAGGGAAAGATCTTGCATAAGTATCCCACCAGCCTGCCCAAATTACTACTGCATGAAAAGCAGGAGGTAGTAAACGGCTAGAATTAGCAATCGAGTGTGGGGATAATGTGGTGCAGCCAGACATGGCCATATGGTTTTACAGTAGAGTATTTCAAAATGGAACAGCAAGCATGAGGTTATGAATTTATTCGGTTCCTCAAAAAGCGAGTGGCCTCTGAACAGATCGAATTATCCACCAGCAAATTGGCTAATGTCTAGCAACTAAATGAATAATGTAATCATAAGTAATGTCTTGAAATGTAGCGTCTATCAGGTTAACAAAGGGAGAGAAATACAAAGAACTAACAGGTCAAAATAGGCTGCTGCATATTGAAAAAATTCAATGAGTTGAAAGAGCAATTAGAGAGAATGAATTAATAAACCCTATGAGAGAGTGAACCAGTATCGATGATGAGATGTTTGGGCAGGAACCTTGAGTGAATGAGACAACACCTTATCAGTAGAGGTCACTGTTGTGAAAAATGACAGCTGTACATTCTATTGACGCGTATTGAGTGGACAACGCGCTACAGTAGTTTTCTAACTCAATCCTCTGTATGCAGCTACTACTCACTGAATATCGATTCACGGATGGTAGCTTATGCGCGGAATATCAGCTACACCACAGCAGGAAGTAACCGAGCTCTAGGCTCTGTGCCTTCTGACAAGAAATAAAATATATCGATCATAAACGTATAATTACCTACCTTGGCTATAGCAATAAAACCCATTCACAAATTTGAAGGAGACCAGTGCCATGTTCAGCAAAACAGCAAAGGTCTAAGATGAAAAATTTCAAGAAAAGGACCTTTCAAATAAAAATAAAAAACCTGGAAGAAATCACCTTTCTCTGTTTAGATTCGAACATCCAGATGGATGAATGAACAGACGGGCGGACTAACAAGGTCCGATCGATTACAGGCTACAATACCGAAGCATTCAACCGGGTGAGCTAAAATATTGACTTTTTGTGGAGCTTGAACCCATGAACTCCAAATGACCAGCACAACTAACTGGTTGCTGTACATTTTAATAACAGCACAAAAACCACAGATATGCGACTATAACTGAGTTGATAGAGCAGGAAGTCAGTATTGGACGTCTTCGTTAGAGCCCCACTAATGATTGCAAAATCCTTTTCGGTGTATTTATCTCCTTTGACAAAAACATCTAAAAAAATTGTCAAAACAAAACCATCTCCAAACAAAACTTAGGATGAGCCAAACTACAAAGAACTGCGTTATTTTTACCCCTGAAATATCGTATCGCAAATTATGGAATCAGCGCTCGAAATCCATATTAGCCATTAAAAAGTATTTACAATGTTTTTAGTTAGAAATTTCATTAATCACTTTTCGAATAATTCTTTGGAAATTTGAAAAATTTGGCTATAAGGAAATTGAACGATAGTTTGTAAAATTTTTGATATCTCCAGTTTTAATAATGTTATGGATTTAGGGATTTTGAGGTCATCAGGAATGATTCCGGATTGTGGACACGGGTTTAATACATGACAGGATAAAAAGAATAATGTACATAATATCTGTTGTACAGGGTGAATTTGCGGCGAGAATATTCCTATAGGTTAAATCCAGTATATTACAGTTACTATAGCAGTAATATTTACCAACAAAATAAAGATGGTTAAAACCTTTAACTATTTAACAATAAAATCAATGTATATAACAAGTTAACATACTGTTTGATAGCCAAACACAAAGTCCAATTTAATCAGTTATGCGTGGGTAACATGCGTTCGCCTTTCTCAAAAGTTTTGCCCGTGAAGCATGAAAGTTATGAAATAGATGTTACTAATATCTGCTACAGTTTATTTAAATGAAAACAGTCGTTTAGTATAGCGAGTTCACGACTGGCAGTTTCACTTAGAGTTTACACTACCAATCAAATTAGCGCTATATGCGAAATGAACAGTCAGAACGTAATGACTATGCTGATGCTCTACACATATCGTTTACATACAAAAAATGGTCCTACAATCGAATCTTAAGGTAGGCCTACACCACATAAAGTCTAACAAGATGCAATTCAATGTTATAAAACACTAATTGTCCACGATCATTAAGTAATATCAATCCAACCTACAGTGCATCTCGAACTTCACATGCGTCGAATATACTCATTAGATAGATGAAAAAATCCTAACTTAAATTTCATTAGCAATTTCCTCAAGAAACTGAATTGTGTTTGAGCGAGAGGATGATTAATATAGAAATCCATAATAGCCAATAAAGCGTATGAAATTTTTCTTTACAACTTCATTAATCGATTACTACATGTTTATAAAATTTTCCAAATTTTGATTCGTAGAGAAAAGAATTTTTATATCTACACCATAGAAGAATGGCGTGACCTTAGCGATAATGAAATTATCAGGAATTATTACAACTATTATAAGACTATCTCAATTACAAGTATGCCTATTATTTACACGTCCGTTGCCCTCTGTAAACTACCTAACTATATACAATTGGGAAGCAGAGAAAAGCGAGTAATAGCCTACTTCAGTATAAAATATGAAATGTGGTCATAACAGCATTTACAATGTGATATTCGGGCAGTAGCATATCAACTAAAGCTGTGTTGGCCAATATATGAGTAAGTGTAAGCTGATAAGCCAAAACCAACATTTTATGATGGTAAAACAGTCGTGAGGTACAAGGGGAATCATAGGCTACACATTGCATCTACTACCTACTTTCATATTTGCAAGGGGAGACAATATGGGTGTCTGTATGGAATAATTACCCTTTAGAAATCTAATTATCTCCCTGCCCTTTTGTATGTTGCTTCCTGTAGCAACCATTCTTTAGTCAAAAGGAATTGTTTTAGATGTGGAGGAAGTTGACGAATAAATGCAAATGTCATATCCCTGTCCGGTTTGTACAGCTTGGCAGCAATCACTGACACGCAATTATAATACTCGTCCACGCTGTCATCCGCTTTCATTGTCATGTTAACCAACTTGTTTTCATCAGCCAATTCATTTTTCACCATCAGAAACGTTTCATGCAATTTAGCCTTCAAGGCTTCGTACGTCCTTCGGTCTTCTCCAGCCAGTGGGAAGTAATATTCCTCAGCTAATCCTCTCAATTGTAATGGTAAAGCAAACAGAAGTTTCGCGGCCTTCCAGTTTTTAAGTTAAGAGTATATTCCAAACTGAGTTTAAAGCTTTTCAAAATTATCATAGGGTTCTCCACTTAATTTGTCTGTACAGTCACTAGTATCATATTTTGCAGCCATTATTTCTCCTAGATTTTGCTTAGTTTCCATAATGACCTTATCGAACGTAAACTTTAACTGTATGTGCCGTAACGTGAGTACAAAATTCCAACTCGTTTATAACGCAACGTTCATTACACAACATGTCGGGCTAATCAGACTTCTATCTCGACTACTGAAATAGCACGAACTAATACCCGGCATCTCCACCATACACGAGATGTATGGGTTATTTTAGCTATTATCGATATATAATAAACAACACGTTTCTCTTCCGTCATCCTCCAGTTCTTTCCTCATTATTTCAAATTTTTTACACATACATATGTAGTCATATCTGCTGAATATGCATGTCCATATAATACGCCTAGTAAGTGTAAGCTGATAAGCCAATAGCGACGATCCACCAACATTCCTTGCCGGCAAAAGCAATAGTAAGATACAAGAGGACTTATAGGCTACACTTCGCTTTTCTTTAGATATCTTGTGCAGGCGCTTTGACCGCCATGCGCTTCCACCCATCGCGGTCACTCGTGGCTCGTATTACAATGTTTTTGTTTGGTGTTTGAGTCCAATCCACGAGGTTATTGACGAATGTTGGCGCCCCCTTGCTCTTTTCCCTTCTATCTTTCCCGTTATAAGATTTTCAATGCCTCTCATTCTTATCACGTGTCCGAAAAATCTTAACTTTCTTGATTTTATACTTGTCATTAGTTTTCTTTTTATACACTGGCACGGATAAACACATCATTGTCGGTCACTTTGTCCACCCATGATATTTTTAGCATGCGTCTGAGGAACCACACTTCCGTAGACTGAAGTCTATATTTCAATTGTCCATGTTTAGCGACCATACATCAGGACAGACCAGATATAACGATTGAGAATTTTGAGTTTTATTGCCATACTGATGTGTGAATGTGCAAGAACCGTCTCCTTGTTGACAGCTTCTTTGGCGATGGTTGACTATGCGTCTTAATTTCATGGTCGGACTTGCCATCTGATGTCAATAGGCTACTATTACTTTATCCAAGATATCTCGAAGTTATGCTTCTTATCTCGCGCTAATCAAGATCAGCATAGCGGATGCTGTTTTGGTTATGGCCATTGACAGACACGCCTTGAAGGTCTTTAAGTTTTCGGAGTATGATTTCGCTATACGAGAACAGGTGCGGTGAAACAAGCATCCATTCCGTACACCTCTCTTGATCTTTATCCATGCAATGAGTTCGTTGTCCACACGTACAGCTGCTGTTTGCTCCCAGTACAGGTTCTGTATCCAATGTCTTAACATCGATGTCTAGGTTGTTTAGGATTGTAAATAACTGTTCACGTTTAACTCCATCGAAGGCTTTAGAATAGTCTATGAAGCAAAGATTTGGATCTTTCTGCACTTCTATGGTTCTCTCGAACAAATTACACATGATAAACGATGGCATTGGTTTCGCCATGTACTGTACTGCTTTAATGTGTACGAAGGGAGATAATTTGGAATTCTGTTCGGGAATAATGCTTTAGAAATTTGATTATCTCCCTGTGCCTCACTACTTTGCTTTCTATACCAACCACCCATTTCAATAGACAAGCGCAGAATTTACTAAAACATTGTACTTACGGAGTAAAAGGTTTTTCACTATGAAATATAAATGAAAATTGCAAATGTACTATGGAAATTCCATTAATAAATTAGTAAGATTCAATCACTACAACTTTTAGTATGTTAAGTAATTTTACCTGCGCTTTAGGCATGTGGACGTGTTTTGTTGGACAGGCGACGTGTGATGATTGCGTATCCAATCGCAGGATGTCATGATGCGTATGCTGAGCGAAATCACGTGCAGAGATGCATTATCGACACAGTTTCCCTTAACAAATTTAACCTTTTTTCGATTATTTCTGTCAAGTGTGAGTTCTGCGGGCGTATTTTTTGGTGACTGTAGAGGCAGCATATTTATGGCAAAATAACATCTTAATGGTCAGAATTATTACCCTACTTTATCAGGATATCTTGAAAAAAATCGACTTCTAGAGACGAAAATGTAATCGATAGATATTTGTTCAGTATTTACAATAAAATAATTGAATCCGGCAATTAAAACGAATAGGAAAATGAATGAATAATTTAGGTGGAAACATTTTTGAAAAAAAATAATCTGTTTTACTGCCCATGGCAACAAACTGTTGAATTTGGGACTGTGGAAATATTACGCGAGTTCTAACTATTTGCATTGTTCAGTTCAGACTGGCAAATGCATTGAACATGATTCAATATGGCACCACGATGAATGGTTTTTTGCTGCTACTGTTTCCATATCGACACGAAATACTGGTTGGTCCTTATGCCCCATACTTAAGATATTATAGCGGTATACCATCAACTAACAAATGGTAATAATTGAGGCGCTATCAAGTTTATTATGAATTGTTATTAGTACAAACACACAAGTTTATGTTTAATACACTGCACCAACATGACATTTAAATTTATTTCAATTCAACAAACGACATTCATCATAAAACATTTTGCAGTTACTTAGTCAGCAAAACGAAAAAAAAAAACTCGTTTGGGTGTACTAGAGTAATTCACACTAGAATTTTTAACACATAAAATTTATATCATACATATCACATATACTAAACTCAAAAAGTATACACTTATATTAAGAGCACGAACACCGCTCTATCTACAACAGGAGCGCTGTAGGTTTTTCTATTTAAAGTTAGTTAACACGACTCAATATATCCCCAAAAATCTGCTCAGTCGTCAAAAATATACACGCTGGTAATGGAGGGTTTTGCACGACCCAAGCCACTCAGTTTGTTATAGACGACTTAAATCGATTAAAATAACAAAAGAACCTTACCGCTGTTACATTATAATTGTCCTTAATGAAAATGGTGATATCGTGGCTCTTCTGCCATGACACCCTCATTTGTTTCTTTCTAACTTACCGTTGTTTTAAAATTTATTTCAGACATAAATATAGAGCTGTTTATGTAAGCAGCTCACTTAATCCTTGAAAACATTCAGTGAGGCTCTAACTTTCGTAAAAAACGAATTATATGCTAAGATTTAATTTAAGATCCTGTGTTTCGATGACAAATTTTCTCTTACGTAGGGACAATATACCGGCGTTGATCCAGTGACCACCACCGACAATGCCGCCCAATCATTTTGCTCATTTGTTGAATTCAGTAAGGTTTCATGTGATGACATTTCTTGCTTACTTAAGTCACGCAAATCTGGGCACCTTGACCCTATTCCTGAATGGTTGCTACACAGGTGCTCTTATGCAATTCTCTATCCCATTTCAGATATAATAAACACTTGTATCTCGTCTGGCCTATTCTCATTCATGGAAAATGGCGATTGTTTATTCGCTTTTGAATAAGCAAGATCTCAAAGTGGGTCTCTTCTCTAGTTACCATCCTTTGTCTACTCTGCCGAGGTTATCAAAACTGAGAGGGCAGTGTTTGAGCAACTTGCATCGTATCTTGAATTTAATAATCTAGTTAATGTATATGAGTCTGCATATCGCCAACACCACTCGACGGACACCGCTGTTCTACGAGTCCACAAGTATATTCTACATATGTCCGACTCATCTTGCACTCCCGTTACTGTTGTCTTACTCCACCAATCTGCTGCCTTCTAAATTGTTGATCATACGATCCTTTTTAATTGTCTTTTGTATCGCTACGGTATACACGAAAATGTTCTCCGGTGGCGTCAGTCATATCTATCGTGCCGTTCGCAATCGATCTCCGTTGGTACATTGTCACCGGTGCGATCGGTCACATGTGGTGTTCCACAAGGGTGGCTACTAGGCCCACTTTTATTTACAATGTATTGCATGTTGGTCCTGTTGGCGACATTACTTATCACGAATTCTCGTACCATTTCTTTGCTCATTGTCAATCATAAACCCTCATCGACAGTAGCGTATCTCTAACAGTCAACGGTGTCATTAAACCCGTAACACATGCTCATGTCCTTGACATTATTTTTGGTGTGTTTCTCTCGAGAAGCATGTTAATAATGTCTGTCGCGTCTGTTACATGTATATTGCCTACATCAGACATATTCACCCCTTCATCCCCCAGTCTACTGCCCATGTCATCATTCACTCACTAGTTATTTCTCGTTCGGACTACTGTAATTCTTTATTGATTGGCATCCCTAAATACCCTCACAAACAGCTTCAGCGAGTGCAGAACACTGCTTGTCGTGCCGTTTTCCGTGCATCTCAATTCTGTCATATCACCCCTCTAGTCAAGCAACTTCACTGACTGCCAGTCACCGAACGTACACTCAGGCTAATGAGAGAGCGTCCATAGACTGAAAGAAGCGTGAACTACAGGGATGATACTGCTACATGGAGACATTCAACTCCATAGTACTGGGGTGAACACATTACTGTTGCTATGACCCAACTATCATGATTGAGCCAGTGCCTCCATTAGCTATTTGTAGCAGTCACGTAACAAGATGCACATACCAAAAATCCAAACTGCAGTATGCCTTCAGCATTTGTTATAACTATGACCCCTGAACAAGTTCCTCGATTTATCTAGTCTGCCACAAGTGGCACATTTCGGGGAATAAGCATCCATGTTCCTTCTCTCTGGTTCGGTTGTACGATTCGTCTTATCAAACTACCTCCACTATATCTCGTCTTTTCACCATAGATATCTTCGTCACATATCACAGACTTTGCGGATTGTATGAAATTCATTGGCCATCTGTTATTGGAGACCAGCAGTATAAAACGGATGAAGGTAAGAAGGTGAACTCCCACCAATGGAAACAAATCGACTTAACATCTTGCACAAGGGTAATACAGGCATGTAAAAGCCTATATCTACATATTCATGATCCATTTTATCGTGATTCATTCTACATAAAAAAATGAAGTCGAAACTAAACCATCATCGAGGGATATTAAAATGTATTGAATGATTAACACATGTAACTAACGTAGCTAATAAACTATAAAACAATGACAAGCGCACATAATAAAATCAAATAGAATTAGCGTAGCAAATTTTTACTGTATGCATAATAAAATACGCTGAATAGCACTCGGTATAACTAATTTTAATTTCATTTACGCAATCTAGCACTAGGTCTCATAAGGCAGTCAACTACAAAAAAATGCAATGGCACAGTTGGAAGCATTAGCCATTAATTATACACATGGACAAAGTTAGACAAACCTCCTCATGCCCCAATTTGATTTCAAGTAGATCCACCTATTGATATACCAATAAATTGCATAACATTTCAGATATATTGTATTGTATGTAGGCTTGGTCTAAAAGTTTGCAGGGTGCTCAACTTTTTTCTATGTGTATGTCATGTGTGGCATAGTTACCGTGTTATGTACATTTTAAATAGTATGATACATCCGGGACACCCTGTTTCTGGCAATTCATTCAATTAAATAGAAACTTTACTTGCAACATAATTATATCCGGCTGCCAATGAAAATAGTTACCTTGAATTAACTTTCACAAAATGTGCGTCTAAACATTCACTATATAGTACAAGTACCTACGTAAAACTTAGCCAAAATGTCACTTTTGCTATTGAAAAATGTGGCTGATGACAAAAAGCATTTTCAGCTGACTCGATGTAGATAATTATAGTTAATTACACGCTTTCGACGGAAAAACATGTTGTGCAGACGGTCAAGTCGGCCTTCTATCACATCCGGACCATTTCGCGCATTCGCAAGTACCTGGTCCAGCACACTGCCGAAACGCTCATCCACGCAAATGTCACCTCGCGTCTCGACAATGCCAACGCTCTTCTTTACAACATCCCGAGCTACCTACTACATCGCCTGCAGGTTGTACAGAATGCTGCTGCTTGCCTCGTCACCAAGACCCACTAGTACGACCACATCACGCCCTCACTTCAGGCGCTACACTGGCTTCAGGCGCTACACTGGCTTCCGACGCCAACAGCGTATCACATTCAAGCTTCCGCTGCTCACCTACAAGGCCATTCACCACCTGAGCCCCCGCTACCTGTCTGACCTCGTCCACATCCATACACCTTCTCACCCTGGCCTCCGATCCACGAACTCTCTTCACCTCACCGATCCTCGCATACGACTCACTACGATGGACGAACGATCCTTTGAGAAAGCCGCGCCAGTTCTATGGAACAAGCTTCCTGATGCCATAAAACGAGCCGGTACGACCATTGCAGATGATCAACAGAAAAAGATGCACAGATGGCAAGGACATGAGAAGTCTACAGATATAACGGATCATTTTCTGCTGTGTTAATCTACTCCTGATGACGATAAAATACACGAATGATCGCAGAGGGCCTTTAGAAGTTCATATAAAGTCGAAGTGAGGTGAACGCTGCATCATGTCACCTCCCATGTGACCTCGAGTCAAATGTGCAGTAGGATGATAACCCAAAATGGTAACGGTATTTCCTTTATACATGCATCTTAAAATGAAAAGGAATCCAATTATCACACAATGAAATTACTGCCTGACCACTATTACGTAACTAAATTGTTACATTTAAAGTTACTACCATGATGTCATTACATAAACTTAACAGACTTCCATTTACTATTTATCTCAGATAACTTGCACTACTACTGCACTCATCGACTACCCCAAACACCTCCCAAAGAAAAGTTACAGGCCTGTGATGAAGAATGACTTATAGAAATTGAAAATGATCGGATATTTTTTACGAGATTCATAAAAGATCCGTGGATTCTTAACTTGGAAGCAAAGTGGACGTCCTACCATGTCACTTTAACCCGTTGGGCGGCAAAGAGGAGGCTGTGGCTAAGATTATAAAGGGTTAAAAACACTATGAGCACAGAATTAGATGGAACTGAGGACAACACACTGTGGATGTATGGTCACACAAGCGTCCAGTGACACATATATGGCTAAGGATATTTTCAGTCATGGGATTGACCTTATTCGTGATATTGTACGTACGGCCAGTTAACTAAAAATGAATGAAGATGTAATTTTCCATATGAATGTGATTTGACAAATACATGCATCAATGTAAAGCAGTATTGATGAAAAATTTAAAGAACTATGCTAAATTAGTGCATTTTGGTCGAAAGGACATTCCCCAATGATGACCGAAGTCCTTGCGTGAAATATTCACAAATTTTTAGCATATACAATGCAACTTTTGACAATATAGAAAATTACAAATCATTAAATAATTACCTTTGTTATTTCCGATGACAAATCCTTCAACAAGTTTGAATAAGACCAAACCAGGGACAACTTGATGACAAAATGTTTTCCAGAAAATTCTTCACATATAATTAAAAATACGAACAGAAATTACCTACCGTTGATCACACAATGATACCTTAACATCTTAAAAAGATCAATTAAGTATCTCTGCCAAATAAAAAAATTTTTGCAATGAACTGTTTTTTAGAGATTACAAATATAGACGGATTGATGAATGGATGACGGACATGTCCGATTAGATAATCTAACCAGGCTGTTCAGGTGAGCTCGATAGTAGGGATGCAGAAAACCGCCAAAACAAAACTAACCACTACATTGACACACAGAAAAGCAGCAAGCTATAAGAAAAACTGCCTATTCATCTACTCGATGTAGTAGTAAAGAAAATCGTCGTAGAGAGGCGGGGATCTTGGTGGCGTGGAAGGCAGCTGGTCGGTGGTGAGTGTCGGGTTGTCGAACGTCAGCTCCTCAAACATCTGACCTAAAAAGTGTAAGTTAGAAATACTTACACACATATTAATTATTATATGATACATTATACATGTATATTATATAAGGACAACACGGATGAGGGATTAAACCCAACCACCGACAGAAGAGCTGTCAGATATTACAAAGAGCAACCCCTGTGTCAAACAGATTCTCACTTGAAGACATATTCAGTAGAAGAACTTTCACTTCAAGAACGTTTCCTAAACCTATGCTAATCGAGACAAAATATTAGCAGCTAAGACAACTTAAATATTAGCACCACAGATTTATTAAAACACATTTTCACATAGACAGGATAGCATGATTCTCCTGATAAAACATGCCTTGGGGCATGATGTAACATCCGCTGAAGAACTTGAATTTGATAAAACATTAAACCTTGTCCTGCTAGATTGTATTATTTGACATGTATTAAGTAGGGATAATTCCAGGTTCCGCAGGACAGGGGTTAATGAAATGGCATCTGAAACAACGTAGTGTAACCACAATACATTACTATACTATATACAAGGTGTAAGCACAGTTATGAAATTTTCATTACACTATTAATGCCAGAATAGTTTGGGGCTTAATTCTGCACTGATACAGTTACACTAAATCTGCCCGAATACAGGTACACTAAATCTGCATTAATACAGGTACACTAAATCTGCATTAATACAGGTACACTCAATCTGCATTAACACAGGTACACACAATCTGCATTAACACAGGTACACACAATCTGCATTAACACAGGTACACACAATCTGCATAAACACGGGTACAGTCAATTTCGTTGGCATCTTTGGCGCTCAAAATAATGTGCCCTCTGTAATATTTGCTAAAATGTTAGAGTGACAATATCTATCAAGAGCTTGAATTTGTTATACCACGAGGTACGTGAGCAATTACTGAACTGTTTAGATCGTTGGACTCCCATTCAAAGACCCTGGATTAATTTCCGCTCAACCTGAGACATTTTTCAAGCAAAAACCGCATGAAAAAAAGGGAAAGGTTGGGTTGTGGTGCTACTTTATAATTAAATGTCAGTCGACGTACAATATTGCCCTGTTACATCCACAAGATATTTTTTATAATAAACCATTCCACAACAAATCTTTCTTAATATTCAAGCACAAAAATCTTGCTCATTTTCCTATTGTTCGTTTCCTATTGAAACTCGTCTGTCCATATGGGCCGGGCTAACCCTAGCAGTGTGTATAGTGGCTTCTTCGCTGGGACGTGACTGCTTGAGATGGTCTCTATGACACTTACCTCGCCACTACCTCGTCATTTCACCGTAAATAAGTGTGTAACATACGTAGGCAGTCTGTAGGTATTTGGAACGACCGGTGTAAATGAATATCAACTGTTTACCCAGACTTTCTCGGTTTCTTGTTTTGTTTGTCCCACCCCTGATAACTGATATTTACCAGATACCCTAGATTTGTAGAGAGCCAAGAATGGGTCAAACGATTACTCTCGTAATCAGCCTATTTCGAAGTAGCCAAACCAGGGTACAATCATATTGAAAATGAAGAAAATTAGGTTATATAGGTACCAATCACCCCATGATATCATCAGAAACCAAGAGCAGACTAAACAGTACTGCGACATTCGCACAACAGGGGGAAATAATAGATTCCAAAGATTGACTGGGAGTGCAACTACACAAATGTGACCAAATAAAATGACTAATTCTGATCCGAGTGATCAATAATTACATTATTAATTTCATCAAGTACCATTCATCGGCGGCGATATTGTGTCCTTGTTCTCAGCAGACAGCATCTCTTCATGACTGTGAGCAGCGACTGAAACAAACCATTCCGCTTAGCTTAAACCAAATACACAATTACACTACATTTCATGTGTGGAAGAAAACGTATGCGTATATGAATCGTAATGGAGAGGGGGAATGATTAAAGCTGGCTTTACATTGAGAAAGTAAAAAACTGGCAAGCCGTAAAACCCTCATGGCGATATGTGTCATGGGAAAATCAGAGTGATTCGTATGTATTTGATTGAAATAGATGTTGAATTAGTCATGATAGAGCAGAATACGAGTGTCGCTAGAAAATGCAAGATATATCATGGATTCCGCTATTGGCCACACATTTTAAATAAACAAGGCACATCTAGCCAATTTCTTTATATACCATCGCCTGTTTCTATAACTCAAAAGAGGCGACGGTATATATAGAAATGGGCGAAATGTGAAAGTTTCATGAGCTGAAAAGTGACCGCTATCGAATATATTTCAAGAGAGTGGCATTTATATATATATATATAGATGAGAGTAAGCCTACATATATATATATATATATATATATATATATATAGATTAGGAAATTGTAAAGACTGAGTCCATGACGTAGGGCAATTATAGTCGTTTTTTATGTTTTAATTTATGTTGAATTAAAACTAACACCAAAATATACTGAAAATGTACGACTCAGTGTGAGTACTCTATCTTTAATTATAATCACAAGTAATAATAATCTCAGCTTACTATTAACAAATTAACACTAGCAGTTACTGAATGGTTACACGTAATTGGAACCTAATCAGTACAGTATTATTCTATCGTCTAAAACGCTATGTTAACTTTGACTTGTATGATTAAATGGAACGTAGGTATTTGAGACAGCGGCTTTTTATAAGCTACGGGGCAGAATTTGGGGACTCTATCGAACAATAGAATATTCAATATGACGCAATTCAGAAAGGTTAAAAATATCCAGCCAATCGGAGTAACATAGGCTGGGTGCGACGTGATTGACATGTTCGCGAGCAATCAAGGGAATTCCCCGTTTGCGGCAAGAATATTCCGGTTGAATCCAGTATGTTACATGGCTTAAACGTAATTGATTCATAAATTTCTGTTCAGCTTTATTGACTATCTAGCAAACAATTTAAGGTTGGTATTAGAATCAATTAAAGGCATTAATTTTGCTCATGAAGATACAGTTATCTATGTGAGTAATTCATGGCTATAGTAAATTAGTGACACCTGGAGAGTCATTGTCGGTGACCCCGAGTTCGCCGAAGTTGGGCAAGTTGCCCGTTTTTGATTCTCCAGCGTGTCTCGGTATATCGCCGTGTAAAGTCGCTTCTGCCATGTCGCAGTCCGCGGACAAATACGGAGTCAGGTCCGTGATGTCGGATGCTACAATGCACCGTGTTTATATTGTTTATACGTGATAGACTTATAAACTGTAAAGTTGTAAACTGATACACCCTGACACAATGTGGCATCAATTACTACATCAGCAACGACTACAATTCTAAGTTTTTGATAAGATAGTAGAATGTCACAAATTGATGGGCTATAAACTGTCAGTTATGCTACAATGTAGGACAAACACACTTTCAATTCTTTAGTTGATATTTCCCTTAACTGCATGTAGTGACAAATGGGGTGAATATTGTACAAGCGGCCAAAGAGGGTAACTTGAATATTGACAATTAATTAACAAATAATTAGCAAATAAATTTACAAAAAAAATCCAAAAGAGAATTTCAAATCCCGAATGAAAAAGCTTGCATAAAACAATAACTGTTTTCTGAATGAAAACGAAAAACTTTACGTAAACCAAACACCAAAGATGACTCAAAACCCATTAAATTAAATAAAAGCCAAAAAAAGCGATGGAAAAAAATAACAATAAATCGACATTCACTCAGGTGAGCTAAAAAGATCAGCAGAAAGCACCTCCTGTCACTCAGATAATGATACCCTAGACAAATTTAAAAAACAATGCGTGGAGAATACCAGCACTATGGCACAATGCCGTTATTGAAAAAGTTTATTTCCCCTAATAAAAATACTAACTTAGTTTATTTCCTCTAATAAAAATACTAACTTAGTTTATTTCCTTTAATAAAAATACTAACTTAGTTTATTCCCCCGAATAAAAATACTAACTTAGTTTATTTCCCCTAATAAAAATACTTAGTTTATTTCACCTAATAAAAATACTAACTTAGTTTATTTCCTCTAATAAAAATACTAACTTAGTTTATTTTCCCTAATAAAAATATAACTTAGTTTATTTCCCCTAATAAAAACACTAACTTAGTTTATTTCCCCTAATAAAAATACTAACTTAGTTTATTTCCCCTCATAAAAATACTAACTTAGTTTATTTTCCCTAATAAAAATACTAACTTTGAGGCAGAAATTACGCGGATAATAATAGACCTGACATAGCCGTATGTATAGTATACCTGAGTAAGACCAACCCACGGACGATAATCGACAAACTAACAAAGCTCAGCACCGTGTCACTATCGAGTTTCTCCGAAAATATAAAGATCGAGTGGACAGACAGACAGACGGCGGACGAAGTCCAATCAACGTAGCTCACCATAACCTCAAGTTAATAAAAAGGTAAGAATTGCTGTTTATTGAAACATTTTGCAGATGGTCGTTTAACTTACAGGAAAAGTTTTTAATGTTAACTGGATAGATGGGCGTATACTTACTGTCCATGGGTTGGATTTGGTTGATGTCAATAAAAGACAGCTCATCACAACCGTGAGCGGCAACTGAAATTATTGGAATTCATTGACTGTAACTAAACAGCTACTTAAAAGTGGATATTAGCTAATAATAAAGTGATAATTGTAATCATTAGCCTGGAGTATGCGCATCACATCAAGCATTTTTATCAAATGTGATGATATTGATCGTAGTCAATAAACTTGTTTCGTACTTTTGCGTCATTCAAGTTTTTTGAACAAGTGATTGTGTTGTCTGAGTTTTATAGAGGGGATCTATCAGAATGATGCATTAGTAGCACTTTATGTTGATGGACTTTGTGGATATCAACATATGTTCAATCAAAAAAGACATGCCAAATTTCATTTGGATCTATGATATTCTATAAAAGAAAAACAAGAGGCCCAAGAGGCCTCAAGATGCTCACCTGAAAAAAAAAGAAAAAAGAGGGGAAAAAAAGAGAAAAAAAGAGAAAAAAAGAGAAAAAAAGAGAAAAAAAGAGAAAAAAAGAGAAAAAAAGAGAGAAAAAGAAAAGAGAGAAAAAAGAGATAAGAATGAGATAAAAAAAGGCAAAAAGACCCGAACAAAACCCATAAGGATACTGAAACAAGACAAGAGGCCAAAGAGACCCGACAAAACCCATAAGGATACTGAAACAAGACAAGAGGCCAATGAGACCCGACAATACCCATTACAATACTGAAACTAGACAAGAGGACAAAGAGACCCGACAATACCCATTAGGATACTGAAACAAGACAAGAGGCCAAATAGACCCGACAATACCCATTATGATACTAAAACAAGACAAGAGGCAAAGAGACCCAACAATACTCATCACGATACTCAAACAACAAGACAAGAGGCCAC
>WURV02144531.1:0-18769 GCA_011762755.2 Epimenia babai
CTATTGTTTCATGTAAAGTGTGTTTGACAGCTCTGCTAATAAGTACACTTTGAACGAATAAATTTCATTTCATTTCATAACTCCCGTATTGATAAAACTACATTGGCTGCCAATCAAGTCTCGCATTAAGTTAAAAAAACTCATTACAACTCACAAATGCCTGTATGGTTCCTCCCCAGCTTACCGCCGTGGCACTCTCCACATTCACCACCCATCCCGCTTCACATGCCACTCACAGTTCATACTACTCACTGAACCAATACCAGACTTAAACTGTTAGCAATAGATCATTTTCATTTGCAGCTCCACTACTCTTCAATAGTCTACCAGATAAAAAATTCATAAAAAACTGAAAATGAAACCTGAAAACCACTTTCAAGAATCTAATGATGACCTATTTATTTTCGAAGGCTTTTCTAAAGGAGTAACTTTGCGATTAAACCACCCCCTAAAAGTAGAACTGATAACTAATGGTCTGCATTGTATATATGTACATTTTAGTTTAGTGTATTTTATCAATTATATAGTAGTGTTTAAAGGTTAATGTTAATCATTATTTGGCGGCGTGTGTCTTGCATGCGCTATATAAATGTCTCAATATTATTATTATCATTAATATGTTTGTATAATAGATTACAGAACCTTGCAGTAGTCAGTACTTTGTAGCAGCACATGACAAGCTGTAATTAATTAACTCTATCTTTATCGAGTGTACAGAGAGCGGATCCCTAACAACCTGACAATCCTATTGGTATAATAACTTCATGGTCACCCAGCCTGCATGATGCATTACCATTGCCAGCCACTCCTTCAGCAAACTGGGCCAGCCACTATCTATCATTCACAGCTATTGATTCCTTTGTATTAAGCTTGATGGATCACCAGAGTGCGTTTTTGTGTCTTCAACAAACCCACTTGTTTCAAACGGAAATTTTCTCCATCAATCTTAAACAGTTTGAAATATGGCATTTTTGTTTCTTTCATTAAAGACCGGCTGTATCACATACCACACAATCAATCACCAATTATATTTGCTTTATCTAATTTTTCATCTAGCATTTACATCTTTGAACTTCAAATAATCACTTTTGTTACCTTTTACTCATTAGGGAAAATATTAATTTTATTGAATTTATTGACTGAAATTGATAATTTCATTATTTAAAATTGAGTTAATGCTATAATTGTATTTTATTGCTATTTAATTACAAAGACGAACTGATGTTTTAACAAGTCTTCGTATTATACAATCTAATTCTCTTGAGATAGTATCCGAAAAAATCAAAAATAACATAGCAGTTGTTAAATCAATGACATTTTAGTGGTTATATCCATTTGGAATATTTTATGGGTAGCATTTTGCTCTATTTTAGTGGTACCATTTTGCTATCTTTTATTAGCCCACCTGAGCTTATGCTCGGTGAGCTTTTATGATCGGAGGTTGTCTCGTATGTCTGTCTGTCCGATGTTAACATTTTCTTAAAAAATCTTCTGAAGAACCGCTTATCGCAGAGGTCTGTTATTTGGCAGATATTGTCCTCGGGTTAGTATCTTTCAGATTTAATCAGCATCTTGTCCGGGGAGCAAAGGGGGAATTTCTACCGACTTTTTTATTTGAAAATCTGCTTGTCTGCTTAGAGCAAAGGTCTGCCTGCAATTTGGCAGATATTGTCTTTGTAGGTCCCATTCAGATTTGTTTTAAGCATCTCTATTATGGTAATTAGATGTGATTTCAGCCAAGATTTTTCCGACAAATCTTTTTTTTGTTTCAGTATCTTGATGGGTTTTCTCAGGCCTTTTTGGACTCTTTTTGATATCAGGCAGTCGCCTTGCTGTCTTCTCATTCTAATATCAAGATTAGTAAGTGGCCTCTTGTTTTGTCTTGTTCTCTTTTTTTAGATGAACGTTTTGAGGCCTCTTTGGCCTCATGTGCTTTATTTTGTGGTACCATTTTGCTATATATTATTGTTACCATTTTGCTATATTTTATTGCTACCATTTTACTATATTTTATTAGCACAATTTTGCTATATTTTATTGGTACCATTTTACTATAATTTATTGGTACCATTTTGCTTTATTTTATTAGCAAAATTTAGCTATATTTTATTGGTTCCATTTTACTATATTTTATTGGTACCATTTTGCTATATTTTATTGGTACCATTTTGCTATATTTTATTGGTACCATTTTACTATATTTTATTAGCACAATTTTGTTATATTTTATTGGTACCATTTTGCTATATTTTATTGGTACCATTTTGCTATATTTTATTGGTACCATTTTGTTATGTTTTATTAGTACCATTTTGTTGTATTTTATAGGTAACATTTTGCTATATTTTATTGGTACCATTTTAATATATTTTATTAGTACCATTTTGTTATATTTTATTAGTACCATTTTGCTCTATTTTATAGGTAGAATTTTTCTATATTTTATTAGTCCTATTATTTTGTTATATTTTATTAGTACTATTTGCTGTATTTAATAGGTACCATTTTGCTATATTTCATTGTTATTTTTCAGAAATGTACCAACATAAATCCATGTCATATGCCTTATCATTTTGTATTGTGCGCTAATAATAATAATAATACATTTGTTTGAGAGGCGCCCTAATAACTAGTATGTCTCTAAGGCGCCTATATACATTTCATGTGATAACTAATTATATTGTATAACACAATAGTAAATGCACATGGGTAAATCATAGCCTAACACAACAATCAAATGAAATGATATGAAATAACTAATTATATTGCATAACACGATAAAAAATACATTTAAGTTAAATCATAGCCTACCACCTATATATCCATCCATCCACCTACATATCCATTCACCCACAGAACCCATCCATCATCTTATTTCTGTTATTTTTTGTTTTTAAATTTTCATCTTTTTTGGTTTTCTATTTAATATTTAGTTGAGAGATTTGAGGCCCCTTTGACTTTTTGTTTTTTTGTGACATTTGTTCTTTTTCAAGTTTCTAGGTGATATTTCTCAAAGCATCTTAATTGTTGCTTGCATACAAGCTCTTTCATTGTGATTTTTGGTATATCACTGTATAATCTGCCCATATTTTCATCTGGTCCAATATTTGTGATTGCGTATTTGTCACTAATTGCCCACAGAAATTAAGATAAAATTAATCACATTCAATCACAAACCATAAACCCAAGAGTTCTCCATGTCTTTAGGAATTCCAATATTGTCAGTGTAAAAATCACTTTAGAGGCACTGCTCCATATAAGTGGACACTCCATGACTTAACAGTGGTTGGAGTGGATGCTGCAGGACTTGACTAATGACTATAAACAAGCTCACTGTCCTTTGGTTTGAGTAACAACTCACAGGCCTGTAATGCAGTACGTCAGGACTTATAATGGAATTATGGCCCCACCCGCGCTGTATCCATCAGTTATTGAGTATTGAAGGGACGGCACTCACAGCTTGATGGATGACCATCTTGAGATAATGCTTGTCAAACCCAGTGAAACAGGAGTGACCATTACCCAGAAATAGGTGAATACATGTTAAACTAGATTGGATGCCACTGATGTAATATGTCATTAAGGGTCATCAGACTCTTAGTGTTCACAACTGGAATTTTATAGGCTCACGGAACGATTAACTGTATCAACTATTTTAAAATTAGTATATTGTCCAATTGTTGAATTGTTTGAAACTGATAACCTTTGCAATCGTTTGAAGGGATTGAGATACGTTTTTGATTATTAATTACTTATTGAACATGCCATTGCATCCTGTTTTAGAATGATTCAATTTAACAGCTGAACAAAACGTAACATATTAACAACAGACTTGAGATAAAAACACAACCCTTTAATATGAATTTCTTCATGCATGTGCATTGAATCCAAGTATGACCAAATGTAAGAAGGTTTGTGCTATGATTCAATGTATACCTCTATATAAGAAAGTTTGTGTCATGAATCAGAGTACGTGTTAGTAGAGGAGAATTTTTGCTGTATGCATGGTATATCTTGATATAAGAAAGTTTGTGCCATGATTCAAGGTTAACAGTACCTTGATATGTGAAATTTTGTAAAGTAAATTAAAGTATACATTAGTATAATAATTTGTGCAATTAATGTAAATATTGCTAATATATAGCATAGTTTTCTATTGCACTTGTTGGAGATGTGTGGTCGAGTAGCTAGATCACTGGACTCTCCCGTATGGAATGAACCTGGTTCAATTTCTTGTTCTTAGCAGTGTACATCCCGTGAAAATTTTCTAATTGTAATAGCTTTAAACCCTGTTGACTCGAGGTGATCTATAACACCCTTGCGGGTTGGTTAGATATGGGCATCATTATATTGACATAGTAGCTCTCTCCGATTTGTTACCCAGATCAGAATCTATGTTCAACGGTTACTAAAGGTTCTAAAGAATTTCACAGATACGTACATACGGTACAGAGATAGCGACTTTCCATTGTGTTTTGTGAATACATCGTAACATGAATGTATATATACGCATCATTAATGGAAAATTGTTCCTTGACAGAGGGCTGGAATATATGTTATAGAGCATTAGTTATGGCTCTAATTCTCATGTTAACAGAAATGACTTACGTTATTGTCTTTATGGTATCTATGGTATAAAATTTGATTATGGCAGTCAAACATATTCACGGACATATATACAGGCTTGAGTGCACATTGTCATGTAGAGTCAGCTTCATTGTCTGTTGTCTATTGTGACAAAGATGATATCAAGAAACAATACTTGCATCTGTAATAATTAGTTTAAATGAGGGCTTTACCTATCTTACTTGTTTCTATGCATTCTGCAATCCCTACCACTCGGCCTACTTATGAATATATCGGTATAGAATTCATTAGTATAACAATATGGCCATCATTACTTATAGTCACTGTGATCATCTTGACCCTATACCGTACTACATTCCTGTGTAATAAACTAATACTTTGTCAATTCTTAACAACTAAGTGGTGTAAAGGATGCGACAATAATCTTAATAGTAATCAAAATATTATTGTTTGTAGAGTGCTGTTCCTTGAGTCCACACAGTAAATAATCTCAGTTATGGACTCATGATGTTATCTGCAGTGTGTATAATTTTCTGATAAACTAATGAATGTGCCCATGATGGATGGGATGTCAGTTATACAATGGCAGACTGATGGAAAATGGATATGATATCATTGCAATCAGTTGTATCCTTGGTAGTTGTGATAACATTACACTCTTTTCTGGATCAATCAGAAGTCTGCATTATTAGACAGTGGCCAATCATATTACGGTTCTTCTGCTGTTACTGTTACATTTATCTATTGATCCCCACAGGGTAAGCTGGCACTACTCAATGGTTTGCTCCTCTGGAAGCTGGCGTGATTTACTGTTTCAGCCATCTTTTATGATGTAGCTGCATTGATAAATGGTTTTTACGCTCATGTCATTGTGTTCATGTGTTAGTCATCAAACACATAGGCATTATTCAGCACTGTTCATGGATGTGCCCATTGTCATGTTGATCAAGTAATTCAATTAACAACTCTTTCACCATGCATCATTTTCTATCTGTACTCAACTTTTTATTTATATATTTTAGGTATTACATATTGACGTTAATATTCCCAGTGGTTTTATATTTGGTTTACACATGTTTAGAATGTATGTTTTCCTTAGGTATTTCATTTATTAAATTGCAGTGTCAACACTAAGATTCTCAACATTCCTAGATGTACATCTGTTTTATCTCACTGTTCCTAATGATTCCATGTGTATTATTTGTCATGAGTTACTGTGGTTGTTACTGTCTTTGCATTAGAAGTATATCTGTATATTACATGGAAATGTTTTGAAAACTAATACTAATATAGAATAATGAAACACTCAATTTTTGTATCACGTTTGTATTTGCCTTCGCTGTATGAAGTTAGTTAATGTTTTTTTTCATCAAATGTAATATATAAATGTCTAAACATTTCAAGTCAAATCATGTGCATCACCAAGGCTATACTTTCATTGTAACATTTGTTGGTGATACTCGCTGGTTAGACTTGTTGGTGAGACTTGTTGGTGAGACTTGTTGGTGAGGCTTGTTGGTGAGACTTGTTGGTGAGGCTTATTGGTGAGACTTGCTGGTGAGACTTGCTGGTGAGGCTTATTGGTGAGACTTGTTGGTGAGACTTGTTGGTGAGACTTGTTGGTGAGACTTGTTGGTGAGGCTTATTGGTGAGACTGGTTGGTGAGACTTGTTGGTGAGGCTTATTGGGGAGACTTGTTGGTGAGGCTTATTGGGGGGACTTGTTGGTGAGACTTATTGGGGGGACTTGTTGGTGAGACTTTTGGCGAGATCTGTTACCTTTTATTTTCCAGACATTCCACACCCCAAGCTTCGGCGATGATGAGTTTCATATCATTGACCTTCCCACAATGCAGTCATCGATCGACGGCCATGCCCCTCCAGCAGCAACGTATGGTTCGCTAAGTACGAGCATGATCCAACAGTCACACAATGCCGGTGCTACGGCTGCCAACAACACTGAAATGATGGCGCCAAAGTTTCCTCCACAGCATTTTGAAGTTCCTGACATTATGTATACAAGTGGAATTGCAACTAGCCCAAATCATAGCAGGCCAGTTTCAGACCATGATTCTAGCATAAACTTAAATCGAACAAATACAGCATATTATTCTGATCTCGCGATGTCCCCTGCCTACACAGTATCGCCCATGGTTTCACATGTTTCTCCCATGGTTTCATTTGCTACTCCACATCCACCATCAATGTCAACCATCAACCAATCACAAATGAGCTGTCATCTCGGTTTTAAGACTGTATCTCCCAAACATGGATCACCGACAAACACCAGCCATCCAACATCCAGTCCAAAAAGAGAGAGCAGTGAGGACAGTGATGATAGTCTCCCCCTATCTCAGGTACACACCAAATTCACAAAGCGTAATAAACGAAGTGAACTTGTACTTATGTATATATGTATATATTGTATGCTAATGACAACCTTGCTTCCTACTGGACGCAAAACTGGAAAACTGGCCTTTAACCCGGATAAGTCTAAAGTCGTTATATTTATTACATGCAAACACAATAAAACAGGCAAAATAAAATTGAAATCGTACAATATTGACATTGTAAATTATTGCAAATACTTCAGTATTGAATTTCAATCAAATTAGAAATTTAAAAGAGAAGGAACTAATCAAATAGAGAATGCCACCAAGGCGATGTATGCTATTGTAAGCAGGTCATGCACATTAAATCTGGGTATAAGAAACAAATAGAACTCTAACATGATGGTAAAACTAGTCCTAACTGTTGGTTGTGAGATATGGGCGTATGATAAATCCATGGCGTATATGATCACTGAGCTACACCTAAAATACTAAAGGACATGATGCATGTAATACATCAAACCACCACCTGCATAGTGTATTGCGTCATCATCCACAGTCATCATCCACGATGTTAATTCTGTAGTGTCCTTACTGTTTCCTGACGAAGATAACCAACAGCCCAGACAGAGTTGCCTGCCAAGGTTGCAACTTGTCAATAATGCACACGCCCATCATAAGCTGGATAGTTAGTGAACCATGAATGTCATGTTCTAGATATAAATGGTTGGATTTACACCTATATATATATATATGTGTGTGTGTGTGTGTGTGTGTGCGTGCGTGCACGCGCGTATCATGCATGTCCCATTGATGTTAAAAGCATTTAGCGGGAACTCATTACGAAGAGTTGGGACCAGTTTCAGCAGGAATGGGAGAGTGAAAACAGAGATTCAACATATTTCTACAGATTATTGAAAGAAAGTTGGGGAGAAAAATATGAAACCTGAAATATTCTACGAAGTCATGTGTCCTTGGCGATTGAAATAGGACAATACTCAGACTACTACAACTTCACCACATTAACAACATTAACGTTTCTATCATATTTGTTAGAGTGGACAGGTGCACGATATTCCACACTTCTTCCTCACCTCTCTCCCACTTAGCGCAATAAGAGCTAAATATATTCCCAGGTATTATCAGCTCACCTGAGCTAATGCTCGGTGAGCTATTCTGATCAGAGTTTGTCTGTCGTCCGTCCATCCATCCGTCCAACTATCCATATTTCAGATGTTAACATTTTCTTAAAAACTCTTTTCATGAACCGCTTATTGCAGAGGTCTGCCATTTGGCAGATATTGTCTTAAGGTAGGTCTCTTCTAGATTTGTTCATGGTATCGTCATCGCAGCTAGGGGAAGTAACTTCTGCCGATTTTCACATTTTCACATTATGTATTCACTAGCCTTTCCTTATAATATTGTTTTTACTCAGTTTTCTAGTGAGTGAGCCAATACCTCTAACAATATAGCTGGAAAGTTTGTTGCCAGGTGGGGTCATTTATAAATTGCATACTTATTAACAAACCCAGGTCTTGACTAAGTGCAGTTAAAAATCATTTACTATTTGATGTTTTGATGCTTTGCTGCTTTGATGCTATTACAATGCCAAATGCCAAACAAATAGATTTGTACTACTGCAGTATACTAATGGCATAAGAAACATTAGAGCACTTTCTTATAACATCGGGTTTGTAAATTGCTTTGCACTTCATTACTTCTTTCAAGTTACTGTCTGTCAAAACCGAATGAAGTGGGAAATATTTGGTTAATATCATGCTTCCATTCGAGAAATGATTTTGCTGTAGCCTGGATAGATTGATTCGTAAAATTCAATTCGGTTTGATGTCCTGTAAGCTTGCTATTATTCACAAAAGCATCATGCTGCTTATCCAGATCATATCATCTATTTTCGTCATTGACCAGTCATTCAGTGCATTCATCCCTACATCCTCGGTCCTCCAAACTGACCACTGGATGCTGAACAGTTGACAGTAGAAACGCTTATTGTGCTTAGCTTTGGCCTAATTCCTACAATAATATCTCTTTTACAAGCAGTATTTTCACACCCCTGAGGAGTTCTCAGAATCATTTTCTATTTATGAGGAGTATTCTCACACTGAGGACTCATGGGACTGTCTACTTTCTTTCTTCCAAGTAAAACCCTTTTATACCATAGGCATTTGTGTCACCGCTAATGGACTGGACTGACCTGTTGTCAACAACTACAATTCCAGCACACCCAGTACTTCGATCATCTGCCACTGTATTTCCATGATATTACCACCTGTCATAAAACGCAGGTGTGGAATGAATCAATAATGCATTGATAATAATTATCTAGATGAAAGCTATTTTTGCTGAGTAAATAGTTTTGTTCTGGGTTTTTATTACACGAATTTTACTTTTTATTTGTAGCCAGAAGGACAGTTTGGCAGTGTGAATTGTTCGTGGAGTTAATTGTACATTACAAGTGAAGTATAACACACAATGACTCTTGTTTACACAGAATATACCCTCAGGTCACAGTTCTGGGTTATGGTGACCTCCAACTCCACTGAATATTTACAAAAAATAAAGCACTCATAGTATTCCTGCTTCTGTGTAGAAGAATTCTAATTAAACTACCTTATACATAGTGAGAGAGATGTAATTTGTTATCATTCTGTTGATATATTCCATAGCCAGATACATTTCCCCCTAATCGATGACATTTAATCTTTTGTAAGTGACTGTTTTTCTCATTTGACAACTTTGTGCATGAATATGCTGCCATTTAATTATTCTCATTATATACAATATAGGTATGTTATTGAAGAATGATTTAACCTTAAAAGAGGACTGAGAAGTATATTAGATATAAGATAAAGTGAATAGCCGAGTAAGTCTCCTTATTACAAGTGTCATATGTTCATTATCAATTTGTGAACGAACTTCGTCAGTAATAGTTGTTTTTATGGCAGTTTCTGTTATGGGACTACACTTGATGACTTGTGAATGCAACACATTACAGTCATTCATCTCGAAATCAAAAAATTATGATGTAATCATGTTTAATATTAGATAATTTGAGAAGCTGATTCATGTGGTCTTTTGACTGTAATTGGATTTCGTCACTTGTGTGACTTCATTGAGACAAAAATACTGCACAATTCAAATGGATTCTCTACTATTATGTCTTGTCAAGGTAAGTGTGTTCACCATTACCAAATAAAGAGCTTCCATGTATTTTTAGTATGCCAGTCCATTTCTACACTAATGAATGTGTCTCAAATTGCAGTTGTCCGGAGCATTGAAAAGACCCGTCCAAAATGAACCGACTAAATCCGTCGATAGAAAACCCATTAAGAAACCAAAAACACCAAAACGCAAGAAGAAGAAGGATCCAAATGAGCCCCAGAAGTGAGTGTTATCCTTTAATCATAATATTAATAACCAGGTGTTTTAGTTGTTACCTGTTCCGGTATCATTAATGATCATGGTCATTTTTTCCCAGACCTGTTTCTGCCTACGCACTATTCTTTCGTGACACACAAGCAGCTATAAAGGGACAGAACCACTCAGCTAGTTTTGGTGAAGTCTCGAAGATTGTTGCCTCAATGTGGGACAGCCTTGACCCAGATAGCAAAGCAGTAAGTTTTTTTATTGACATAATAATTGCTCTACAAATTACTCATCAGTTATGAATAAAAGGTATTTTGTTTTTAGAATTATAAAAATTTAATGTATCTTGATAAGAATCTTAAAAGGGTAAATTGTGCTTGCTCAGGCCAGGATGGTATCGAACAGTCATTTGGGTCGATACGATTGCATGTCCAATGTCAACCAGTAAGCCCTTCACATTTTGTAGGCACATATATTAAACACTATCTTTTCACTGGTGTCAATAGGAGATATCGGGATACAGTACTTCGTCCATGGATACACCTATACTCAGTCCATAGATATACCTATACCAGTCCATGGACACACCAGCACTAAGTGCATGGATACAACCGCTACTCAGTTCATGGATACATCGGCACTCAGTCCATGGACACACCAGTACTCAGTCCATGGACACAACAGTACTGAGTCCATGGATACACCAGTACTCAGTCCATGGCTACACCAGTACTCAGTCCATGGACACACCAGTACTCAGTCCATGGATATACCAGTACTCAGTCCATGGATACACCAGTACTCAGTCCATGGACACACCAGTACTCAGTCCATGGATACACCAGTACTCAGTCCATGGATACACCGGTATCCATAGTTACAACTGTACTTGTCTTATGGATACAATAGAAGAAACTGATTGATACAACTGGAATTCAAACCTTACATTTTCGGTGTATAGAGCTCTATCAACGCATGTTTTCCTTTCTCGTAATATTGCAGCATTACATATCTCATTTGCCCAGTGGTATTATCAATAAAATTGCGCATACTGCCGTTTATCAGGAATACAAGAGAAGGACAGAAGAAGCAAAGAAGGAATATCTCAAGGCTTTGGCTGCATATCGTGCGAGCATTGTGTCACAGGTTCTGATACTGATATTCTGATAATAAAAAAAATTGGTAGTCATGGAAACCTACTTGAAAACTTCAGTGGGCCACAGAAAAGAATGTTTGAGAATTGCTATATTAAGATGTGCATGGAAACTGAGGCCCACTTGCCAAATATGGCCTATTTATCCAAAAGTGAACCCCGCAACCTATATAATTAGATATGTAACGTAAAATCCTCAGGTCAGGTGATGATATTTACTTACAAAATCTTCTCAATAACCACTTATTGTAGAGCTTTGCCATTCGGCAGATATTCTTCTTGGGTTGATCTTTGATTTATTAAGCTTATCATGTGACAAAGGAAAGTAATTTCTTGCGATGTTTGTATTTTCAATTGAAAAATCTTCTGAGGAACCGTTTGTTACAGAGCTCTGCTATATGGCAGATATTATCCTTGGGTTGGTCTCTATTATATATTTTAAGCATTATCATCATCGGACCAAGGGGAGATAATTTCCTGCCGATGTTTGTATTTTTACCTGTCAAAAACCGCTTGGCCTAAAGCTTTGTAATTTGGCAGGGCCTTGGGTTGGTCTTAAATCATATTTGGTTGGGGTATTGTCAACCGTGCAGTGAGACTTCTGTTTCTGCTGTTGCGTGCATTTTTACTGAAAAGATCTTCTCAACAACAGCTTGGCACAGAGCTTCACTATTTGGCAGATATCGACTTTAGCTTGGTCTAATTTAGATTTGTTCGGGGTATTACCATCCAAGCCATGGGAAGTAATTTTTAGCAACTGAGCTAAAGGGGCAAGCTTTCTCCTGTGCATTTAGGTATTTAACACGATTTTCTCGAGAACCACTGATACTTAAAGTCTATATATCATGCCAGCAATATACACAAATATCTGTAACAAACAACATGGACTATTTAGCTCAGTTGGAACAGCACCAGACCCATTATCTTGAAGTCGTGAGTTCGGGTCCCCTCAGAGGTGTGGGTTTTTTGTGTGCATTTCTCTCCGGCTATTCAAATAACCACATTGGCTACCCCCATTAACAACTAAATACACTAATGTTTCAGAATAGTGTTTTAAGGCCTGTTTAGCCTGTTGTTTTAATATCCAAATGAGTTTTGATTGTTTTAAGCCTGTTTGGCCTCTTGTTTTAATATCCGAGTCTCTGGATGCCCCTTGGCATCTTTTTCCTTTTTTCGTTTTTGTTTGTTTTTTTTGGTTTTTATTTATTTTGCAAGTTTTTTTGTAAGTTTTCACTGGTATTATAGCATCTCAAAACCTTCTTATATTCGATATTTTTATTCATTCTCTATTTTTTTTGTTTTTCTTGTTCGTATGTATTACTGTATAAGTATTTAGCTTGTAATTTCTTAGTATTCATCTCAATGTAGTCCTTTGCTTAAAGTTTGCTCATGTTTGTGATATGCGGTTGTATGATTGCACCTGACTGATCAGCATGACAGGCAGCATGCAATTATTGTGGTATTGATGACTTTGTTCAGCAGACACCCCAAGACCATGCAGACACACTCAACATACATACGACATTACACCAGAAACCTAATCAACCACCACACACATTCACCAATATACCGGGAAGCGGCGGGATGCAGCCCATCCAACCATCTGTACTTGGTATGGCCACGATGCCTCAGACGATGGTTACAGTGAGCAGACATTCTCCACAACAGCCCACTAATCTCAGCCCTCAAAGTTTGGTGCAAATGTCACCTGTAAATGAGGAACAACTCTCCTACAACTCCCAGGTAACTACAATAGTTCATCATCCAAACTCACAAATAAAAAATAACTATAAAGAGAGAAATGCATAGAAAAAAAAAGTTTGTTCTCTTTTCTAATATCTATGTAACCACAGTGATACCACAATGATAAGCGGTACATAGATCAATAATAAATGACATTCACTTTAGGATTGTGTAGGTAGGTCTTAGTTATTGCAATAAAACATAAATGGATGTGACATCCCATCTCTCATTTATTTGTTTATGTCATTCAAGACACATCTGACAACCCAATTTCAAACTGTTTATTGAAATTGAGTTTTCATTATATTATTTCTGTATTATTTTGTATGGCGCTCAGCTGCACCAGGGAATGTTGATGAATGAGCACATACACCAGTTACCTCCCTTGATGCCTAGCCCCGATCAGACATTGCAGCGAGATCACCCTCTCAGTAACATGTCACCGCCCAACCACATGCTCTCCATGCATCCTGACAACTATCTTACTCAAGTAAGCCGCATTTGATTCTTTTGTTCACATCTACCTCAGTCAAGTAAGCCACCATTTTGTGCCTCTTGCTCAAACCTACCTGTCAAGTAAGACACCATTTCATGCATCATGCAATGACCTCACTCAACTAAACCACCATTTCATTCTTGTCAACAGAATAACCTGGTGCCTCCTGCGATGTGTGTGCGTACCGGCTGTAACAACCACGCCATCGACAGCCCTGGCTGGGATAACGACTACTGTAGCAATGACTGCGTCATCACTCACTGTCGGTATGTCACCTTAATATGTATATCAAACCTCAAGTTTCAACTTACATTTGTCTCATTCACTTATTCGACCTTGTGATTACTGATAACAAGTTGAAACATCTTCAGCTACCTGGCACTATTATCTTATTCCTGAATGTTATCCCAATATTAAATTAACATTATGGCCAATTTATCGGATATCATTCCACTTCTGCCATTAATCCCACTTTGATGGCTTTTTACACAGAGTTCATTTTATGGTTCCGTTGATCCAGAGCTTTGCGGAAACTCTTGTGTGTCTTTGTTGGCACCTTGCTAATGGCTACTATCAGATGTGCAATACTATTCATTCATTGGTCGAAAGTTTCGATTGACATAGCTGTTTCTCTAAAATTTAATGCTGATTTGAAAATTAAAACCTTTTCTTTTTGGTCTAAAAATGAAGCCATAAGTCTGTATTGAAAAGTGGAAACTGAAGTTGGATGTGACTACTCAAAAAAATTGAATCCGCTGTAACTTTATTCACCCACTCTAAATGTTGATTCGATCAATATGTGAATCCTCTGTAACTTTATTCACCCACTCTGAATGTTGATTCGATCAATATGTGAATCCTCTGTAACTTTATTCACCCATTCTCAATGTTCATTTGATCAATATGTGAATCCTCTGTAACTTTATTCACCCGATTTCTCAATGTTCATTTGATCAATATGTGAATCCTCTGTAACTTTATTGACCCCCTCTAAATGTTGATTTGATTAATATGCCCAAAATACAACCACACAGTGACAAATACATTACATATCCAGTTGATCGAGTCTGTGAATGTTATAGCATCTTGAGATTTTCAATGTGTTATAGTTACAATAGTTACATTTAGCCTCATGAAACACGGTGAAGTCTGAATTACTGTAACTGTGACCGTGGTTCTGTGTGATTAACAGTGATGCGTTTTCGGCATGGGTGGCTGAAAGACAGACAACCTACACTCACGTGAAATGATGCACTCACTTAAGGTGGCCCGGACATATCACTCACCTATACTCTTGCGGTTCATTATGCTCAGTTTTCACCAACTGACCAGTGACCTCAGCTCAGCAATTCATGCAAGCCTTTAGCTCTTGCCACACACAGTAACATATGAAGACATGCTGAAATGTTCCACTTATCAAGACTGCATACGTCGCAGTATTCTACATTTTTGTGTATGACTGGATGTTTTTTTTGCGTAGAGACGTGAGAGTAGGGAAAATAAATCCATAAAAAGAGTGAGAATTCATGACATATGAGAGAAAACCTACTACAAACCTGTTGAATTAATCACATTCCAATGTATTGAAATAATATCAAATATTGCATATCTCTGTGCTGTAGCTGCACATACAGTCAAACCTTGCTGTGCTGTAGTTGGTGTATCCCAGTGTACATTTGTCATCCTGTAAATGCGTATAAATAGTGCAGTATTTTTATACAAAATTTCTATGATGTAAAGAACTTTCTTTAAATGTTGACAATTACCTGCCAGCCAGAGGACTGTACCTCTCTCTGTATAGCATCATTTCCATGGCAGCATGGTTGTTGGTAACAATGTGGTAGAGCCATAATAGCAGTATATATAGAGTTAACAACATTATATACAGTGGTGTTGGCAGTAACTCATCATCAGTTCTCCATTCTGTCAGCATTGGCTCTATTACAATCCACTTTGACTATACATTCTCTCAGCATCGAGTCTCCATTTGGTTTTCCATTATCTGAGAGATTCAATGCGACTTGCACTAGGAAAGAAATCTTTATTATACCATATATATGTACATGTAAATACCTAATAGTTCTATAAAATATATATTTTGAAATGAAATCTATTTGATTAAAGTGTACTTATTAGCTGAGCTGTCAAACACAACATATTCTGCAATTGCTTTGATATTGTTGGAGAATTAACGCAAGCTTCTTAAGTTTTGGTCATATAAAGGGGTGCCGTCTCGCATGAATTCAAACTCACACAATGAAAGTAAACTTTGATGCCATTATAGTTATACATCATATTAAATTTATATTAATATTTTAGCCCAACATCATGAAATTTTCTTGGACAAAGTAGAAGTAAGCATATCTCTGAGTGAAGTTTGCTGCATCATAACATATTTGTTGAGTAACTTGATTTTAAGTAAATCAGTCGATGATACCATAAAGAAATATCTGATAAAGTATAAATTGTTCACAATAATTAACGAGCTAAGAGCAATGCTTGGAAATGTAGCGAAACACAGTTTGGAACAAGACCAAAGTCTTTGTGCTTGTTGTAGGAATAAATATACAGAATAAACATCAGACTTGTAGGTTTATCCCAGGAAAACAATTACATTTAATTTTCAGAATTTTCTAATTATTTTTCACTCACTGAGCAAACTTCTCTATCTACCAACGTCGAACATGCTATTGAAGCAATCAGATTGGATATCTGATCTGCATAATGTTCTTCATATACTGTCAGTATGTGGGCTTAGCATCGAGTGTTTGACTATTGGTATTAATGAACAAAACATTATTTAATCAGGGGAAGATTACATTGTGATGTAGGATTAAATTATAATGTTGGTCATTGCAATAATGAGGCAAAAACTTGCCTTCCATTGGGTCAGTTACAAGGATTTTTTCAGGGGTAACATTTTAGTCTCTTGACTCATATACAATGTCACATTTTGCTTATCAAATAAATGCAACGCGTCAAATGAGTTCACTTCCGAAATCATTTGCATCAAAAATTTAGGTTATTTGGCAAAAATTAAATCGGAAAAAACATAGTACCTAATAGTAAGTGTAAATAGTGTGTACACATAAAGAGATAAACTATAAATTTATTTGTGTTAATCACAGTATATATGTGTGTGTGTGTATATATAGATATATATACACGCATATATATGCATACAGGTGTGTATATCAGTAATTACAAAGATACAGATGATCCATCTTAATGTGATGCCATATTTGTCAAGAGTTGTCACATTTGCTAATGTGTGACAGTAAGTAGATATTTGATCTTCAATATAATTAATGAAAATTCACAAAATATCTATTAGCCACTCGCCATTATATGATGTCACATTAATAAGGTGTCACTGTACTGTATATTTCTGTTTACTTTTATTTAGCATAATAACTACGGTGTATATAAAATTATTGTACAAATATTATTGTTATCATGCTATAATCATTATTTATTTTGTAAGTGGTTCACTAAAAAAATTTGTTTTTGTGAAAAGCAACTCGTATTTATTCACTGATGAATGTATCTGTCTGTATATAATATGAATATAAATAAAATTTACGAAAATGGTAAATGCATGTCACGGACTCGCGTTGTGTAACATTTTTTCTAGCAAATTGCTAGAGGGTATAGTTTTCATAATATTGTAGCGGCTTCATGATGGTCGTGATTCCAAGTTTCCATTCAGGACACCGCACTATTTGCTCAGAAGATACAGCACATGGTATAAAAATACTTATCCAGTTAACTATATGTTGATAGATGAATATATTCATGTTCTTTTACATGGTGGATACTGGTTGACCAGCTCTCGACAACTTCCATCCCGTTCTCCATTCGTTGATCAACTTCTTCACAATAAGAATTTCAACTGTCTACCTTTAACGCCGTGTAGTTCATATCGATCCAGTCATGTTTTGTCGGGCATGTGTGGCGGTAGGAAGTGCTTTAAATAAAAATGATCAGCCCTGGTAAAGTTACAAATAGTATTTATTCCGTTGTGCTTTTGATTTACACAATTTTCAAATGACTTGAGTAGCCAATGGTATAATCTTTTTGTACTATATAGACTTACATATGAATGGGAGCCCAGGGATCATTCAACGGTGTATACGGCTTTTACTCGCCAAGAAAATCGAGTACAAGTAACAGATTGACCGGAAGTGTTAGAACACGGCGAGTAAAGGTAACAGAATTGAATAGGCCCTTTGTTACCCGTGCGGCGGCGCTCTGAAACCATTGTCCACCGCGGGCGCGAGCGGTGGCCATTGTCCACGCTCGGCCTCGGCCGTCCAGTTGGCGCGTGGAGCGGTACATATTTCCTAAATGTTAGAAGATTAGAAAAAACAGATAATACCATCAAAGTTGTGCAATAAGTGATTTCTATAGCCCTTAATTGAAGGTTCTAGCCTTTTAACACACGTAATATACAGTAAATACCGAGACTATACCGACCTAGACGTTTTCAGTTGTAATGGGGTCCCGGCACTTATCGCCCTTTGTTTTTTTTAATAGACATCGGCCCGGAAGTGACTCAAATACATAATGACAACAATGTAAAAAACTAAGGTTAAGTACTCTTAGATGGCTATAAACAGTTAAAATACGAGTTGAAAAGGCGTGGTTTTAGAACTTCTGGGAAGAAACAAGACTTGACTGCCAGGTAATATTAATTTTGCGTATTGTTACGATGACTATAGCCGCTAGCACACCGCGCACCGTTAGCGCTCCCTTCAACGTTAACTTGATTTGTCGCTTCATTTTCGGCAATGCACCCGCATATACGTATTACTTCCCAGTAATAATGTAATAAAAGAAAAATTGGGGTCATGTTATTTTTATAATCATTCGACTACCCAATATATAGCCTCGACTCGCCTAATTACGATCGCCTTAATATTCAGCACAATTACATTTACATCACTGCCGAATGGATGCACATCGTAATGACGATTACGAGACGATTAGCGAAGTAGTCGCATTAAGACCTCGGTAGCATTTATATCTATCAACCCTAAATGATGCATGTCGTTTATTTTTCAGATTAGAACCTTAG
>WURV02144542.1:0-18769 GCA_011762755.2 Epimenia babai
CGCTTATGGTGGGATTAGCCTAGAAGCTGATGGTATTTTTGAGATCGTAGATGTAGCCAGTGATGATGAGTGAAAGTTAATTAATTTGAATACAAATAGACTATTTTGCCTGCTTATAACTGGACTATTCGCATGTTTGAGCATGTTTGTTACAGATTCACAGGATAATGTAATTGATTACGCGCTTGAGGATGTTCGAAATGTGTCTGCTGTAGCATGGAATCCCGATGGAACGCTCATCGCAACTGCAAACACAAATGGAACAATAGATATACGGGATGCAAGTGGTGCTATTTTACAGACGATTGACGCACATGATGAAATTGCGGGGTCTTTAGCATGGAATCCCAATAACTCTAATATCTTAGCCAGTGGTGGGGATGATTTACTCATTCATATATGGGACATTTCAGAATTAGATACGCCCTTACTGATTGAGACACTACAGGGTCATCGAGGACTAATTAGAGAATTAGACTGGGGCATAAATAACATGCTTGCTAGCTTCGGGGTTGGCGAAACCGAAAATCTACGCATTTGGGACACACTTACTTGGGAACAAATTGCATCCCCAGAAATTGGCTCGTTAAATGACTTCCTTTGGAGTTCTGATGGGAGGCAATTTGTAATCGTTGGACCTCCCGATGTGATCGCAATTGGAAGTGCCGAAGATTACAATCCAATTATGATTTTTCATGCCGACAATGCACTGCCATTCAGTTTAGATTGGCATCCTACAGAAAACAGACTCATTAGTAGTCATTTAGATGGCAGTATAAGATTATGGGATATAGAAAACGAATCCCCAAATGGTATGTTTATCCAGCTATCTGAACCTGTGAAAAATGTACGCTACAGTTTTGATGGTACATACATCGTTGGACTACAAGAACATGTTATTTATGTTTGGGATGCAAACTCAGGGCAAATTGTAGAACAGATCAATGTTCCTAGCACAGTTACGTTCCAATCAATTGATTGGAGTCCTGACGGGAATCAAATCGCTTATGGTGGGATTAGCCTAGAAGCTGATGGTATTTTTGAGATCGTAGATGTAACGAGTGATGATGAGTGAAAGTTAGGCGGAAATAATTATCCGCCATTCCAATCAAATAGCATCAATCAGTCTTTTAAAAACTCTAACACTAACTCAGCGAATTTGTCCGGTGCTTCACGGTGTAAAAAGTGACCGACATCGGGTAACACGACTTGCTGATACTCACCTGTGAATGCGCTATGTGTGCGCGTCAGTGCGTCGAGTGTGAGTGCACCATCGGCATCACCAAAAATACTGAGGGTCGGGACATCGGTTTTGCGCCGGACTAAGCGTTGAATGTCTTTGTTGCTACGATTAGCGTTGAATGCCCAATAATACCCTAGTACCGCTTCTACACCGCCCGCCTGAGAGATAGATTGCCGGATGGGTTCGATGTCAGCGTCGGTGAATTGCCAATTGGGTGACCAGCGTTTGAAGATGGTGCTGAGTGCTTGATAATTATTGCGCTTCATCCAATTGACACTGGCGTTACGACGTTGGAATGTCAGGAAGTGACGTGCTTTCCAGAGTGTTTTTAAATCAAATTTGAGTGCGCGGGGATGGGCGATGGCGACGGTAATCAATTTTTCGATTCGATCTGGTGCAAGCGAAACCGCAGCATATGCCGTCAATGCGCCCCAATCATGCCCGATAAGCATGGCTGTCTTTGCGCCAAATGCGTCGATTAAGCCAATGGTATCTTCGGCGAGGTCTTTGCTGGAATATTGCTCACCATCTGGGATTTGAGTGGGTGGATAACCGCGCATGAAAGGTGCAATCACACGATAGCCTGCCTGTGCGAGTTTGGGCATTAGGTCACGCCATGTATCGGCGGTATCAGGGAAGCCATGCAAACACAGAACCAGTTTGTCGCCCTCACCTTGCTCATAATAGGCAAATTCTAATCCATTAGCATTAATTTTTTTTAGTTCCATCGCAGTTATAACTCCTATTTTTAAGATTATTCCGTCATTTTTTCTAATTCTGTGTAAACATCAAACCATAAATCTTTAAGATACTGTTTATATTTGTCGCTACTCAAGAAATTCATAATGATTTGGTATTCTTGCTCGCTTATCACCTCATCTGCTGACTGTGAGGTTGAAATACGCCAACTTTCAGGATCGTTCGTTTTCCAATAATTTGTAGAACGCATCTTGAGGGTAAGGGAGATTGTTTCTGCACAGCATTTCTTACACCACACCATATTACCTTCAAGGTAAAAAGAAAACGCATCATGAATACGCCAAATCATAACTGTAAAGAATTGAAATTGATCATCTTGGAGAATATGATCGTATTTAGTTGGAAGGTCTTGTGGACAATCAGAAGATTTACGTTTTGCAATCCAATCAAGCAATATACGCATCCATTTTTGTTCGGGATGTGCTTTTTCAAATAGCGGCAATAATTGCATTAGTTGGTTTATAGAAAATGTAAATAGTTTGTCAGTGTTGGCTGATTGGGCACGTTCTTGGAAATCAACCCCAAGTTCATACCTTCGTTTTTCTTCAATATATGTACTCACAAATGTTTTAAGGTTTTCCATGAGATAATTTTACCCGTATTTATGTATAACCACACCTTAGATTATAGTCGCCCTTGTGACGATATGAGGGCAACCCTATAATTGCGCTTGATATCCAAAACGATTGAGGGGAAAGACAATATGGTTCAACTTGTTCCCATGAGCGAATCAGATTTGGAAACGTACCTAGAACAAGCTATCGTGCGTTATGCCTATGAGCGTATTCGTTGGAATCTATGGCATGAATCCGATGCTCAATCTAAGGCGCAACTTGCTTTTGATGAACGCCTCCCACAAGGCATCGCTACCCCTAATAATCACCTCTACCGGATTATCCGCAACAATAATGAAGAAACTCTCTTAATCGGCTATTTATGGTTTGCGGTGGAACCCCACCAAGCCATTGATGTCGCTTTTGTCTACGATATTGTGATCGACTCAGCTTATCGTCGGCGTGGCTATGGTCGGGATGCGTTTCGGCTATTAGAAGAAAAAGTCCGCGAACATGGCTTAGATACCATCTTCTTAAATGTCTTTGGCGATAACCATGAAGCGCGCGCGATGTATGAAGGTCTTGGATACGCCGCCGCCAACGTCCGAATGATAAAGAAACTCTCGGACACTGAATAAAGTCATCATGCGTAAATCAACCTATATAACAATCGTTTTGATGGTCTTATTGTGTGCGTTCGCCTTGCGTATGTGGCATTTGAATAGCGAACCCATCTGGCACGATGAAGGCTGGTCAATCCGTGCCATTCAGAGTCCATTTGGCACCCCTGACGACAACACACCCTATGGGTATTATGTGCTCTCTAGTTTATTGTGGCGTACTGGCATCGGTGATTCGCCTCTCGCGTTTCGCTATAGCTCGGTGTTGTTGGGCGTGATTGGCGTGGCGATAGGCATGATGATTGCTAATCGGTGGTATGGGCGAATGGCAGGGCTTGCGCTCGGTGTGTTGATGGCGAGTTCCCCCCTACTATGGGATTACGCACAAGAGGTTCGCGCTTATATCGCTGTGCCGATAATCGCGCTGATTCTGTTATATGGCGCGGGGGAAATCCTCAAACGTGATAAAAACACCCCTGTTCCACGCGATATTTGGATTCTCGTTTTTCTGACGCAAGTGATCGGCATTTACACCCATAATTTGACCGTACCCGTTATTGTGTGGTTGAACGTTGCGCTAGGAATCACATGGTTGATGCGAGTCGATATTCGCAAAATGCTGACATGGGCGGGGATTGAGATCGCGGTGATTTTGCTCTATGTGCCTTGGTTGACGACGCAATCGCCATCAGGGACACCTTTAAATTCACCGCCGGAAGTGGGCTTTGGGCTGGTGCGTGATGTGTGGCACGCTTACTTCCAACCGATTATGTTACAACTGCAACACGCGGAGAACACACTCTTGATTGACGTGTTTGGCGTGATTGTGATTGTTGCCGTCGTGATGTTGATCGGTGCGAGTGTGTCACGGCAGAAAACGCCTGATAAACAGAGAAAACAGGGAAACTCGTTTTTGTTGGTATCGCATGTGATACTTGTGCCCGTATTCAGCACAGTATTAATCCTCGTAGCGAGTATTGATTTTCACCCCCGTTATTATGTTGCCTCTGTTCCGGCGACACTGTTATTGATCGTGGCGGGCGTGATGGCGTTGCGGGTGCTTGTGCCTCGTAGGGTTGTCATGGCGGGCTTGGTGGCAGTTGTGGGGCTAGGAACGGCTATCAGCGTGCAAAGTCTACATACCATCACAACCACGCGGGCGTATCAGCATGATGATTTCGCGGGATTGGCTGAATATTACGCGACTCTGCCAGATGATGCGGTGATTATTGTGCCATTTAACAGTGAACCCGCCTTGCAAGTGTATTATGCGGAGCAATATGACATTCAAGCGCAATTCGTCACTATGCCCTTGTATGCTGATGAAGCAACAGTGATTGAAACGCTCAACGGGCTTTATGAAAATGGTACACGTCAGCTTGAATTTTTGACGTGGTTCCAATTACCCGCCGATGTGCGTGGGATGTATCCCTGTTTATTGACGGCGGTCAGTGATGAGATTGGTGAACCACAATTTTACTTCGGGTTAAGCACACAACGCTATCAACTTGCCTCGCCGATTGTATGGCAGGCGATTGACTTAAACGTGGTTTACGGTGAATTTATACTACAGGATGCAGACTACATCTCACAGTCGCGCAATGGTGTGTGTGTACGCACAAGTTGGACGCTACGCAATCAGCAAAACCCTGATGTCAACCTTGCTACAGCTATTCTGAATCCACTGGGAGATGAAATCGGGCGTGATGATGCCATACTCGCAACCGATGAGAATGTGCCAACCTCTGATTGGGAAAATGGCTACGAAGGGCAGGCGTATACCCTGATTACCTTGCCAGATGGTGCGCCACTGACCGATTACGGGGTGTCGATCAATGTTTATAGTGATACATGGGCATCCGGCTATAACGTCTTGAGTGCTGAGGGTGTTCCGATTGGCGTGAATGCCATCCTCGAATTAGCCATCTTTACGCAGGGAGCACAACATCCGACCTTACCAGACACACCAATCATCGAAGCAGAGACCGCGCTTGATGGGCAAATCGAGACCGGACGCGCCTTTAACATCACGCTGATATTACCGGAATCAGATGTGCCGGAACGTGAAATCGTGTTACAAGGCGATGACTGGGCGTTGAGCGATAGGGTTGTGCGGTCAAGTGGCTTATCGTGGCATGAGTTTATTGTCCCACCAGACAACAGTGGTGAGGCGACTTTATTGGTGGATGATGTGCCGATTGCGACCTATACGGTGATTGATGTCCCGCGTGTATTCAATGCGCCGGATGTTGACTTTAGCGTGGATGTGCCTTTTAGCGAGGCGGGGGCTATCTACGGCGTGAACGTCAATACAACCTTATCCCGCGCTGTTGACGCTGAAGTTACGCTCATCTGGGAGGCGACACAAACCGCCGACATTCCCTATACCGTATTTGTGCAATTATTGACTATTGATGGGCGCGTCATAGCACAAAGCGATGCACAACCAGTACAGGGCACACGTCCGACCACTGGCTGGGTAACAGGGGAATACATCACCGATACGCATAGCTTACGCTGGAATAGTGTTGAATATAGCGGAGATGCAATACTGATCGCCGGATTATACGACGCGGATAATGGCTTTCGGCGCGTATTGACCGAAGATGGATTAGACTCCGCCCTGCTTGAGATCGAGATTATGGTGGAGTAAGTTTAACAATAGTTTTTTGTGAGATAGAAAGCGGTAAAGATGTTAAGTTTCATTTCAATGCTACGCTCACATATATATAAAGAGGCTAGAGCCTCAAAATACTATGAACTATTCGATAAAGATGATGATTTCCAAATAGACGGTCTTACTCTCAAACCTGATGAAGAGGCTTGTGGAAAATTTATCCCTGTCTTGAGTGTACCAACTGAATATGTTTTGTTGACAACATTAGGTTTACATTGGATAGAAGATGGCGAATCAACCTTTCTCGGATATGCTGATATAAAGAAGATAGATTCCAGCAAACTTTCCAAACTCCAAATAAAAACGATAGTGCTGATAACTAATCAATCAAAAAGCATAAACTTTCCTAAAGAATATGAATTCCCCGTTCCGATATTATTCCCTTTCTCGGGGGTTGTTGCGAGGCTAGTACATGGTTATCACAGAAGATACCGATTAGGGCTTTCGCTTGATACCTTCATAAAAGGTCACATGAAACCCTTAATTTCAAGTGGGGAGTGACCTGATAATTCACATGATTGATTTCCTCTAACAAATACTTGTGCAAAGATTGTGATATGATTCGCTTGAAGGTAAAAAGTGTTTCACAATCATCAGCTGTTCAATTCGGTGAAGAGCCAGAAGGAGAAATTGGTATAAATGATGGCAATCATCACTTTTATGAATCAGTTTATTCCGTGATTGCTCAATCATATCGGATCAATAGTGGTTTTCGATTGGGTACAATTCCTATAGCAAATCAAAGGTGGCATGATATAAGACCATAGATATAGGATTTATGAAATGAATAAACTACCAGCAAGATTCTGTATAGAGGTTTTCGCATATTATCTCACCCGGCGCCGTGAGGCTGTAGTTAGAGCGGTCTTGGAATTACGACCAGAGCTAGTTGCCTATATGAATCTCCAAATGGCGTATTTCATACCTGACCTGGATGAAAAGGTAGCCGAATTTAAAGCGAACAGGGATGATGGTGTGATACCAATCAGAGGGATATGGAATGAAAATTGGGAATATGAATTTCACGGTATTGGTTGCAAACTTCATAATCCGACGACTCTCGAAAACTTTGATTGGGATATGGGTAGGTCAGATCATTTCTCACTTGGTGAGCTTGAACTCTACCTAGATTGGTGTAGTACCGCCCCAATCGAGAATGGTGGGATCAAGTGGTATATTGACTGGATTTCGAATCAAGGCGGTGATTTTGACAAACTTATAGACTTTATGAAGTCAAATAACTTGATTGTTGAGATCGATAATGGGGTATGGACAATCACCCCAAGCGCCTTAAATTCACTTTAACGGGATTGACCTGATAATTCACATGATAAAATAATTTGAAAGAAGCACATATACCACAAATAATTGGACAAATAACATGGATGTCGGATATGTATTAGGGCGTGTTATCTTTGGATCAGTAATCGTGATATATGGTCTCTGGACATTAGAATATGGCACTGCTAGGGTAGGGTTAGGTCGTTCACCTTCATGGATAACCACAGTTGATGATGGATGCCTCACCAAAGTATTAGGTATTGGATTGGTAATCGGCGGTTTATTATTCGCATCACCTATTCTAGCAATCCTATTCAATAACGAGGGACTATCGAACGTTTTACAAAGGCTTCCATTCTTTGGACTTCTTCTGGTATTCTGCACAATCTTAGTTACCATGATTCTTCAACGCGCGATTACGTTTGGTGAATGGTTACACAACAAATCATTAATAGAGAAATCTATAAATCAGGACAATGAAAACGAATGAAAACTATAACGCAGTGTGTCTCATGTGATGGCTATGGCTGGTTCGAGGATGAGTTTACACACGAACCGGAAGATTGCGATTGGTGCAATGGTGTTGGGTATGTCTACCGTGATGCAAACGGGATCGATTCCAAGATTCCAGAAAGTGATTACGGTAAAGTCGCGGATAAGCTGGAGAATTTAGAGGAAAAACGCCTGCAAGATATGGGCTACTCTGGAACCGCTAAACACCCTGATGAGCAACCGATTCGTAACAACGACGATGATTAGCGCATATTAGCAAATTTATCGTGAAGATTGTAAAAAATTCAAATGTTATGGGGATGAATAAGCCCATTCATCCCATTTCGACATGACAAGTGAGGACGTATCTGTTATAACTTAGTCCAGAATGCTTGTTTGAGTATTAATCAAGAACATCACACCCACTTAAACTTACTTATGAAATAATAAAAAATTATGACTTCACCACGAGGGAGAACCACATATGGTTAGGCTGAGTCAGCCACAAACCGATGTTGAACCAACACCGGAATTTAATGAAAAGTGCCTCAATCTGCTCAAAAATTGGGAAGCAGGCGAGTTACCGTATAACGACGTTATCCAGCATATCAAAGCATTACAACAAGAATCACGCGATAGTGGTCATCTTGCCAATGAAGCGCGGATTGAGCATCTTGCCGGACTCATTCAGCATTATCATGGCAGTTTGAACACCAGCATTCGCCATTATGAGCAAGCCCGCGCACTTTATGACAAAGTGGGTAATCGTAGCCGTGTAGCAAATATCGACCTCAATCAAGGCGAGAATTACCGCTTCAAAGGTGATTTTAACCATGCGCGTATGCTCTATCACAATGCCTATGATGCCGCCGCCGAATTGGGCGAACTGTCATTGCAAACTATTGCGGTGGTCAATGAGGGATTAACCTATCTCGCGTTGAATCAATTAGATGATGCGGAACGTGCATTTCATGATGGCTATTACCTGTCCGAGCAATGGTCGGATAATTTCCAAAAACGCGCCGAGATTTTATGTGAATTGCATTACGGCATGGCTGTAATCCATCTACAACACGAGGATTATAGTGCTGCGTGGGTGGATGCACTCGCTACGCTGAAGAACGCTAAACAAGTCAATCAACCGCTTCAGCTTGGGTTTGCATATCGTGCGCTCGGCGAAGTCGTCACGCACTTAGACACAGTTCCTGATGATCGCTTCTCTGATGACCCTGACAAGCATTTCCGAGTATCTATGAATTGCTTCCAAGAGATCGACGCACAAGCTGAACTCGCTCGTAGCATGTTTGCACAAGCGAAAAGCCTCTCTTATCGGGGACGCAAGACTAGTGCGGCGCGTAAACTCCAGCAAGTGATGATTATTTTCACCAAACTCGGCATGATTGATGATGCCGCCCGCACCGCAGAAGCGCAACTCTCGTTTTTGTAAGGCATGACGAACACCAATAATAACCAAACATATAGCGGGCTTGCTTCTGCAAGCCCCTACTGAATAATTACGGCTATTTATCCCTCAAATACTTTATCCCCGCGTGATAAACGCCGTGCGATTTGATAGGTTTGCCCTTGCGCCCGCATGGTTGGGGCATGAGCGGCGAGATAACGCGCACAAGCTATCAACACATGATCGGCATAGGCTGTGCCTTGTAGCAATCGATATTGCTGGAACGATGCTTCGACGCATTGCATCGTATGGAAATTCCGGTCTTCACGAAGCAATAAACGTCCCAATGTCGCCATCAATTTATCAGGATCACCATCACTATATAGATACTCTGCCACCAGTTTCCCTGCTTGATTAACACGCTGTTGTTCGTCGAGTAAGGTTTCCAAATCAGCTAATAGCGCATCAGGGTTAACTACTTTTTCAGTGGGTTGTGGCAAGGGCGCAGAGGGAATGTTCAAGAAGCGGTCTAAGTAAATGCTCATCGCGCCGTCAAACACCCCACGCAATAAACCTCTAGAATCGACACGGCGTAAGCCTTGATGCACACCATTGGCAAAGGTAAATGTATGCAACGCCGTATCCCAATCGGGGAATTCATTACTGGTATGGAAATGAGCAATTCGCAATGAGGCTGTATAAGCAACTACACCCGCTAAATCGACAGGTTGCACGCCACTTTGTAAAGCATCAAGCAAAGCATCAGCAATCGCCTGCGGGTCATCGCCCAATAAAACCGGCGTGATGGCATCAAAATCTAAAGTTGCATCACGTCCTTTACCTTGTTCGACAGAATCATCCAATTTAGCGAATACATCCTCAAGAATCGCCACTAAATCAACCGGATGTCGCCACGCATTCGCCTCTTCCATACGGTCTGCATTGACGACAATCGGTGCGAGGCTGGTTAGCACGAGTTCGGCGTGTTCCCAGCCTACAATATCCAATGACTCAAGGGCTTTATTGATAAAATCAAGCGTATGCCCCAAATCCAAATAACGATGATCGGTCACAGCAGAAAAGAGCATATCCGCCATTTGTTGATCGTTTGCGCCCGCTCGCACTGCGGAGATGATGCACCGTTCGGCGGCATCGGAATCGCGGACTTCCACAAATTGTTGAAACCACCGTTTGAGCGTAGGAATGTCCGTTTCAGTTGTCGGCAGGGGACTGACAACAAAGCGTGGCGGTGTGCCATTACTGTTACTTGCCACATCAGCCAAGCCATGATAAAGTGCGCGTGACCACTCAGATTGATCTAAGAAGGGGAGTAAGTTCATCGTAACAGCGTGTGTCGTCAAACCACGTTCCCATCCCCAACGGCGATATTTCGCGCCGAACAGCAAGCCAACACGAAATGGCTCGGCGGGGTCAACATCATGTGCTAATAACTGGATGACCGATTTCGCAATCACCAGCGACAGATTACGCTCCAAACCGACATTCAAGCGCGCTTCTTGATGTGTCACAACGTCAGTTTTTACATGCAAATCGACCATGATATCGTCGCCACGCACCTCAACAGGGAACGCATCAACATCATCTGTGAATTGGTCGAATGTTCCGCCACTAGCAAGATCAAAACGCGCATGATGCCAATGACAGGTCAAAATGCCGTCATGCACCGTCCCCTTATCCAATGGGAATCCCATATGGGGGCAACGATTATCAACTGCATACACCGTGTCCCCATATAAAAATAAGACCAACGTGTGTCCGTTCGCCGTTGTTGTGATACTTCCCTTTTCGCGTAGCAGTTCCATACTCGCCACACGTACAAAATCCTCAGTTTGAACAACCATCACAAATAACCCTTTTGATAACTTTTATTATGGTCAACGCATTTATAATTGTATCGTGACATATTCAAACGCATCACACATCGCACCTGTGAACAACAGCATACCTGTACATTGGTACAGGTAAACAAAAACCCGCTCATAGTGAACGGGTTTTGAATTTACACATTATGAACAACTAAAGAAACAATATATCAGCATCTAATTCTCGTTCTGTTGATATAGCTCTACAATGAGTTGCTCACATAGCATTTTTAACTGATTTTGATAGTATGTCATCTCTGTCTTAGTGCCTGTTGCGATATTTGTCGGGATATTTTGCTTTATGTCATATATTTCGGTCAAACTCAAGCCCATTACATTTTTTATGGCATATAATCCCTGACTTGGATTATCATTTAAATCATCAACACGAAGTGACCATAAACCATCATCATTGATAATCTTTTTGCGATATTCATCGGGTATATTGTCATATCCACCAAGTTCTTCGGCATAATCACAATTTTCGCAATAATGTAAAACAGACCATAGCAAGCGATCATTGATGATGCTTTCGCCATAATTTACGGTTAGTGGATTGGCACAATTGGGGCAATGGTTGACACTCATTTATTTACTTTCCACAAAGCATCAAACTTATGTTAAATGGGGCGTTCGGAAACGCCCCTAGCTTATTGCAAACATCATTTACGGGCAGTTGCCCAAATTCACGACATACCCACCAGATGAAGTCGCTCTTAAGTTGGTCACATCCATCGCTGAACCGCTATAGTAAGTGTAACTACCGCTTGTTCCTGATTGTGGTCCTGAATTTTGCGGAATGCCGTAATCATCAAACGTAAACGTTACTGTTTCGCCAGCAGGCAAACTATCCCAATAGAGTGTCATATCATAGCTAGCACATCCCAATCGCGCATTAAAGGGCAATCCACCACCGGCTGGAGGAGCAACAATTTCTGCACCTCGTGCAAGGGCAACCGTCTGTGATGTACACACCACACTACCATTACGTAAAGCCTGCACATACCATGCAAAACTAAAACCACCGCCGATTGTGTCCTGTGTTAGATTGATTCCTAACGATGTTTGATTAGCATTTGCCGTATCAGCCGAGATGCTACCGCCTGTTTCTTGATTAACCACCACAACACGATAATTGGTAATGTTACCGGATGCGCCATCCCAGAAGAAGGTGTTAAAGCCATAACCCAAACCGAGCAAAGGCGATGTTGGTTGGAATCCCGCGCATCCAACAGATGTATTTACTTCCGGTTCTTCCACGCCAAGCTCAACAAAAACGTCTTCTTCCTCAAATAACTCACCAAGATAGAGTTCATCTTCGGTAGCGGGTCGGGTTTGTCCCCATTCCGTGATGTTGCCCTCATCATCCATACGACCAGGGATCGTCTCGCCTTCGTTGACTTCCTGACCATCTTCGCCTTCAACATGCCCTTCAATCACGGTCATCAAAAACGCATCAGGCGCGGTATTTTGGAATGTGATAAATGAGCCAACGCTGATATTCGCTCCGTTTACAGATAAATCAACAACCAAATTATCTGGGCTACGCACGCCGATAATATTGGGGGCTTCATTACACACTGGTTGACCAATGCCCGTAGAAAAATAGAAGGATTGCATCGGTGATTGCAGGTCAGTCTCAGTTGTTGGCAAGGTATCGAGATCAGCAATCGGTTCAAGTACCTCTAAACTAACCCACGCCAAGCGTCCACCATAAACAACCCGCGCCCATGTGCGTTCAGGGTTAAGTGCATCAGCTGTCAGGGATATACCCGCATCCACAACCCCAAGAACATTATTATTTGTTCCCGCGCCACTGCGTACATTTGCGCGTGAACTCGGCACTACTGTAAACGCCTCATATTCGATGATTTCGTCTGGTGCGACTGCATTTTCCACCTGTGCATCACCGAGTAAAATAAACGTCACCGCTTGCCCCGGTAAGGTGTTAGGCACATTCGCCTGTACATTCATCACCGCCACGCCCCATGTCTCATTTTCGAGGTTTAATGGCGCAGTCTGAATACTTTGTATAGTAGCTAATTCGCTCACATCAGCAGGCACGGTAAAGTAATCCTCCGCGACTGCCTCCGCAAAAGCAGTATCCACTTGATCAAAGCCATAGCAGGCACTATTTCTGTCCAAGCTATCACAATTTGTGCCCACTTCCGCCAACGCACGCGAGACAAGTGCGGGACATGCACTATCTACGCTGTCATCTTGTGCAAGAGTCGTCCATGACAACAACAGTAATGCCACAAACGCCACAATTAATACAGATAATTGATATGGTTTCATGTTCAATCTCACTAACAACTACTTTTTAATCATTAATGTACAATATCCCCACAGAAAATTTTGAGATGAAATTAGTGGTGACTACAAATCGGACGGCAAGAATGCCATCCCTACGAAGTTAATAGATTTGTAGGAGCACCCTTCTGGGTGTCCGCCGAATAAATTTATGAATAGCGAAATTGTTACGCTCAGCTTTAGCCAAATTTCACTCATGTCCTAAATTAGCGAACATATTGATGTCTACACCTTATTATATCGAACGCCGAGAAAACGTAGATAGATTTGCATCCTATCACTTATTGACGGGATGCAAACGCTATCTATACGCTAAAATTTCATCCACATAAGCACTATGGGCAGGTGATATCACCGCCACCGATTGGTGCTGATGAACCATCAGACAAATTCGCCACACCCGACGCAAATGAATATGCCCCTGGTAATACCTGTGACCCTGTATCATTTGATAATGAAGCAGTTGAATACGGTATGCTATCTTTAACCATATTAAAGACAACGGTGCGCGTATCTAAACCGCTCCATACAATCGTCGCTTGATATGACCCCGAACATGCCCATGATGCACTAAACACAGGTGTCACTTCAGCTTCACGCGATACACGAATACTCCCACCAGAACACACCACTTGCCCGTCGCGTAAGGCATCAACTTGCCATGTAAAGCTGAAACCAAAGCCGATTGTTTCCGCATCAAGCAAACCAGATACAGAATCACCCGTTGCTAAGAAACTTGTACTTTGTCCTGTGTCGGCATTTGTCACGATCACGCGATAGCTATCAACACCAGATGCCGCCGCATTCCAATAAAACGTGTTTAGCCCGAATGCTAGCCCTTCAAATGGCGACGTTGCGCCAAAGCCCGTGCAATCGACCTCACCACTGACAGTCACATTATCAACTTCGTCGCTAACATCCTCAGTCGGCACACTTATCCCAACAAACCCGCTACCCGGATTAGGAATAACCAAGCGTTGCCCAACAAAAATATTACCAATATCGGCAATTCCGTTGACGCGCACAATTGCAGGCATACTCGCCTCGTATGATCGCGCAATGCTGAATAAAGTTTCACCTGCTTGCACCACATGAATCACTTGGTCAGGGTTACCTGTTGTCTCCGGCAAATCAACGGGCACATCTAATGCTACAAAGGCAGGCTCAATGATTCCACCTAACGCCATCTCATCATCGGTGCTTGGGCGCGGTGCATCCCATTCGTTGATATTGCCGTCTTCATCGACAGTCACATCGACACTTTCACCCGCGACGACCATAATTTCGTCGTCAACGACATCCAAATGCCCTTCATGTACGCTGAAAACCATTTCGCCTTCAGCCACACTCTGCATGGTAATCAATGACCCGATACTAATGTCCGCGCCATTCACATTCAACGCGACTTCGATTCCATGAGGGCTTTGTACACTAATCACATTGGGCGCATCGTTACAAGTCGCTTGCCCCACACCTGTGGAGAAATAAAAGGCTTGCATCGGCGTGAAGCTATCCGCATCAAGTATAGGTAAGGCTTCTAAACCCATCACATCCGGCACTGCTTCGCCTCTAATCCATAAAGGCATGTCATTGTAAACAACCCGCACCCAACCAATATCATCGCGTGAATCCGCCAATACTTGCGTTCCAGCAGGGATAATATCAATGACCGTCGCGTTCGGATCAGCCACACTAAAGCCATCGGTATCTTCCGCCAATGTCAGCGTAACCGGCACGATATACGGTTGCTCTTGATTAGGGTCAACCGCATTCTCAATGGCACTATCACCCATCAACACAAATGTCACTGCTTGCCCCGGCAAAGTGTTCGGCAAATTCGCTTGCACACTCATCACCGCCACGCCCCACGTCCCATTTTCGAGATCAAGTGGCGCAGTTTCTAAAGAATTAATCCGTACCAATTCAGCCCGATCTGCAGGAGCAGTAAAAAAGCCCGACGGAATCTCCTCATTAAAGACCGCATTCACACGATCATAGCCATAACAGGCACTATTGCGTAACAAGTTATTGCAATTCTCGCCCATTTCTAAGATAGCCCGTTGCACCAAAGCAGGGCAGGTTCCATCCTCATCATTTTGTTGTGCGCTCACCGTCCACGACAACAAAAATAGAGTGAAAACCCCTATTATGATTGCTAAATTACGTTTTCTATTCATGCGATTGATCCTCACACTCGAACTCTCTAATGTTTTATGCGGGAGTAAAAACAGATATAGACACAGAAACCCGCCATAATGACGGGTTCAAACAATTTTCGTACAACTTAAAGCATTATCAGCAAGTTAGAGTAGCTGGAGTGATCGGTTTCGACGGACCATTAGATGGATTCGCCATTCCCGCAGAGAACATAGACCCTGAAACTGCTATACTCCCAGAATCACCACTAACTGGTCCTACTGTTTGAGGAAGCCCAAAAGCATCCATATAGGTAAATGTGGCTGTGCCTGTTCCCAATCCACTCCATGTAATGTCAGCTACACCCGCAGTAATACATGCCCATGATGCAGTTATAGTTGGTCCAGCAGGAGCTACAAACTCCGCGCCCCGTTGTAGCACAACCGTCTGTGTCGTACACACCACCCGACCATTGATCAACGCCTCTACATACCATGCGAAATCATAGCCCCCGCCAATCGTGTCATCGGTCAAGTTACCCACTAAATTAGTCGCAGTCCCATTACTATCAAAGCTGATACTGCCACCATTTTGATTGATGACCGTCACACGATACGAAGTCGCGCCATTATAAGCGTCCCAATAAAACACATTTTGACCATACCCCAAACCGAGTAAAGGCGAAGTCGGCACAAAACCGCCACAACTCCCGCCGACAAACACAGGTATATCGTCTTCAATTAAGCCGACTGATGTATAGCCATCAATAAATAGATCGCCCCAACCGCCCTCTTCATCAGTGGCATCACGTATTTCTAGCCATTGAATCCAATTGCCATCATCATCCATTTCACCGATGATGGTACGTCCCGCTTCGACAACCTGACCATCTTCAGTTTCAACGCGACCTTCTTCGACATAAATCAGGAACAAGTTAGCGTCAATTTGCTTGAGGATAATCAACGAGCCAACGGAAATATTGGCACCGTTAACTGATAAATCCACCACGATGTTTTCTGGACTACGAATAGCCAACACATCCGGCGCATCGTTACAGGCAGGTTGACCAATACCTGTGGAGAAATAGAAGGCTTGCATTGGTGATGTCATTAGCGCGTCCACAGTCGGCAAACTCTCTATATCGGCAATCGGCTCTAACACTTCTGTGCTAACCCATGCCAAGCGTCCACCATAAACAACACGCACCCATGTCCGCGCCTCATTGACCGCATCAGCCGTCAAGTCGGTTCCACCATCAACCGCACCGAGTACATTACTATTAACGCTATCCCCGCTACGGACATTCGCCCGTACTGTTGCACGCACACTGAATGGGTCGAGTGGCTCGGTCACATCTGCCGCATCAACATCATTCTCAACTTCGACATCACCCACCAGCATAAATGTCACCGCTTGCCCCGGAAGAATATTCGGGACATTCGCTTGCACGTTCATCAACGCCACGCCCCATCGATCTTCCTCAATGTCATAAGGGAGCGTCTGTAAAGTCTGGACTGTCGCTAACTCGGTTGTATCAGACGGCGCATTAAAGAATTCTTCATCCACTGCCTCTGTAAAGGTTGCATCAACTTGATTGAAGCCATAGCACGCGCTATTGCGATCAATCGCGTCACAATTTTCACCCATTTCAAACAATGCCCGTTCAACCAATTCGGGGCATTCGCCGTCTACGCTATCATCATCCTGCGCCACAACCGCCCAAGAAAGGGTCAGCAATAATCCAGCGAAAAACAACGATAATATAAGATGTCGCCTGTTCAATCTCATGCCATTAAACATGCTCAATAATCCTCCTGATAATTCCCCTATAAGGTATCCGGCTTCCCGACCATGAACCCATTATTTATAATAACCATTAACCGCCTAGGAAACGCTTAATCGTCTCTAAGCACCTCAATTATATAGGAATACGCCCAATACAGGAGCGCGTTAGGATTGTTGTGGAGGTGTGAGGAGGTATGTTGTAAGCGTTATAAGCGCAATCAACATACAGTATTGTAACATCAACTGAAATTATACGCTGAGAGCGATAGTAGCTGACTTTTATTAAAGAAGGAGCAATCTAAATGTCATTATGGATAAGTGTCTACCACACTAACCAAGAAGGTAACAAAATCAGTATGGAATTCGAACCCGGTCAACAATTGGCAGGATTCGAGGTTTCTCGTTATGAGTTTTGGGGTCATCCGGTCATGAAATCTATAGGTATTAAATTACTTTATCGACTGGGAGAACCTGTAAATCTTTTCGTGGAAGGAGAAGACTTAAATACACTTGAAGAAGAATTGCTCAAAATTAGAGCGCATCAAATAATGCTGACCGCTGAAACGAATCAAAATGAAGATTTTATAAATTTTCACACAAAAAACCTGCTTTATGCAGCAAAAAGAGCTAAAGAAGTAAATGGAAATCTAAGGATAGGGTAAAAGATGAAATTATACGCTGAGAGAAGTGGGGAATCGTGGGGAATGCACCCCGTAGCCCATGAAAAAATCTTATTTAGAGAATCTAATAACCTCTTGGCGAGTATAATTCAAACATATGATTCATATATTTTAGGCGAATAATTTTATGCGTTTACCATCATTTCACAGACCAATATGTTTGTATTGTAAACACTTTGACGTTAACAGTGATGAAAGAAAATGTACGGCTTTCCCTAATGGCATTCCCGATAAAATTTGGCTTCATTTATTTGATCATCGGGAAGCACACCCTAACGATGGAGGAAAGCAATTTGAAATGATCGATGAATTCCAAACATTATGGCAATCCGATATATTCCAATCAGCAGGCGGTAATTTGGTTGATTTTGAAAAAAATGAACGAGTATGGATAGAGTATTCCATTCGAGACATGGAATTACGTCGCAAATACGGTGTATCTGAACCTCGTATTGAAAAAAATTCAGATAAATACAAACCAAATAACAAAGTAGAAAGAGATACTATTATTAATTACAGAATAGGACGTGAGATATATGATGCGGGACAAAAATTGTTACAGGAAAAAGGTGAATTAATCGATTACTCAAAGCGGATGGAAATTGATTCTAAAGCACGTATAAAGGCGACACGAGACTATATAACCAAAGAAGAAGAAATAAGATTTATTATGGCTCACTATATAGGTGTCAAAAATAACTCTGATCGGGTTGAGGTTTCAAGTTTAATAGCGGAAGCTTATCGTGAAATTGGCGAAGAACAGCGTTTGTTAGAAATCTTTCAAGAAATAGACATGATTGATTACCTAAAGCAGGTATACGAAAAACTAAATCTGAAATTTCCGTCCAAGTAGGCAATAAAACTGACTAACTGACGTTACGCAAAGATAATGAAAAAAGATGTAAAATGACAGGATGAATGAAAACGACCTTCTCGACATTTAT